>PVKE010001937.1:0-15863 GCA_004027555.1 Craseonycteris thonglongyai
CCAGGGTTGTTATCTGAACAACATCTACTACGAAGAACCACCCAGCATATTGCCTTCCTTTAATAACTGCAAATATCACCAAAGGGCCATTTTTAATCTTTTTTTAAGATTTATTTTATTGTTTTTGACAGAGAGAAAGACAGAGGCAGAGAGAGACAGAGAGAAGGGGGAGGGCCCAGAGCAGTCTCCATAGTTGTACGTCATCAGTTTTCAAGATGGTTTCATTTCACACAGGTGGGTGGGGGCCATGCAGGGCGGGAACTGGGCTGGGGGACCCCTGCATGGGAAGCACACCCCAGTTCAGCTTATGGGTCTGCACAGACCAGGACCAGGACTCAATCTTTGGTCCCCAGGGCTGCTAGGCGAGCACTTAACCCACTGAGCCATCCTGGCTTCCCCCCATTTTTAATCTTGACAGACAAACCATCCGATGCTTCGCAGTATGATACCCAGAGCAGAATCACACTGGAGTTGGGTTTTATAGCTCAACCTGCAGTGACCTGTCCCACTCCAGTGAAGCCACAGATTATCCCGGCTGCCAGACGCAGAGAAATTCATCCTAAATTGCTTCAGATAACCCAGGCACAGAGCAGGGATCAGGACAGGAGAAATGCTGCAAAGCTCCTTGTTAATGAGTTGTTGAGAAAATCCAATAACGCATCTGTAAAGGTATTCCTAAAACACAATTAACTAACAATTGTGTAAATGGATTTGTTTTTAAATCAGTGTATTAACAGGTTAGGAAGATGCACTCCTTGTTGATCTGGATGGATTTTCAGTTTTTGTCTTTTGTTTTTTCTCCCCTGATTTTAATCCTGGGCAACCCCTCTGAGTCTTGGTTTTTTTTAATGAATTATTCTCTAGCAGCACTTTAAAAAATCAGCCAGTCTGATTTTCTTTTTCTCAGTCAAAAGAAGACACACAATCTGTTGATATCATTGTCTCCCTGGGTTCTGAGAAGTCTAAAAGTATTCATTTCCTCAGTGCATTTCCTATCCAGTTCCGATACACACTTTCACTCCTGGGATCTCCAGTCCCCAGCTTTTCAGCCGATTAATTGCTCCTTTCTGTGTGGACCGAACATGCAATGTATTTTCCTAAACAGATCTCACGCTTTTGTTTCACTTATTCCTTTGAGAAGAAAGCCAGATATGGTTTTTGGAATTATCTACCGTGTTTTAAGAAACGAGAAGAGAGGAAAACTCCCATGTAGTGTTATTTCACCAATTCCCACCCCCCAGGACACCAGATGAAACAACTAAAGACACTTCCCTGCCCTGACATTGACAAGCTGACAACCCGTGGCCTCTGCAAAGGGGCCCAGGCCACAGAGGACTAACAGCCCCCAGGGAAAACTTCTCCAGTGGGAAACATGCACCTAGTCCTCTACAAGTTGTGCATGGTCCCAACCTTGCAAAAGTCTAGCTAGAGAAGTAAAATCAACAGGCAGGAAACAAGGAGGAAATAAGGAAGTGACTGCTAAGTTACAGGGGGACGATTCTTGGAAAACTAAGAGTTTGGGCAAATGAAGGCGGATCAGAGAAGGCTTCTGAAAGAGGTGAGACTTGAGCTGGATCTTGAGTGAGCAGGATCAGAAGAGGCAGAAGGGCACAGGGGAAGCTGCTTAGGCAGAGGGTGAGCAATTAGAGAAGAGAGAGAAAACAAGCTGGTACAAGTGGCAGGGAGAGACGGACTCAGTCAGGGGCCAGGAAGGAGGAAGCTAGCCCACTCGACCCGAGTGGAGAGCGGTGTGAGTAACCATGCTGTCTTGCAGGGGTGAAGGCAGGTGTAAGAAACCACAGCATGTGGGCTGAGGACCAGGGCCAGCAACAGTGGGGAGCAGGGGTTAGCCCTGACCCTTAAGGGACAAGGAGAGAGAGTGAGTTCCAGGAAAGGGGCAGCTCTATGGAGGGTGCCCACTGGCCACACCTGGGCCTTTGTAGCAGAAAGGAGCCTGCAGGAGCCAGGGAAGGCCCAGCCTGACCAATGGCCACCTGTTGCCATGATCCAATCCTGTGCTCAGCCCTGGCTAAGACCAAGCGGGTGCTGACAACCTGCTGGTGGCTCTGAAGGGGACCAGCAGATACCTGGATGGAGAAGGGCAGAGATTGGGTAAGGAGGGGCAATGGGGACAGAGCCAGCAGACAGATCACCTGGAGGCAATGGCCCCAAGTCCTGTTGCAATTCTTACTGGACATAATGGGCGTTTAAGCTACAGGTAGTAGATGAAGCCCCCTGAACAGATGAACTGCAATCCAACCTCTTGTTCCCCAAGTCCCTGCTCCAGTATTTTAAATGAGCCCCTCCCCAACCCCAAACACATTCCAACACACCAACTCTTACTTCCCGCAGCGTTCATCTGCAATGATGCCGATCCCTTTGCCGTGTATTACTGTCTGTCCCTGGGAGGCTGTAAGTTTCCCCAGAACCTCTTTTCTTTGTCACTGTTCTCCCAGCACTGAGAACAAGGCCTGCTGGAGCCACCACCTGCTGAAATCTAGACAATGATCACTCATGGATGAGAACAAAACCCACAAGCCCAAGACACACAATGTGCTGAAAGCAACCTCAAGTCTATGAAAGAGTAGCCAGAGAGAGAGGGGAAAGCTTTCCTTCTAAATGTCCGGAGTTCTGCCCTGGTCACAGCAGGTGGCCAAAAGGTATGACAGTTCCAGGGAGCTCCATGACACCCCCAGGGCGCTGTCTCTGTTCCTCCTTAATGGACAGCTGGAAAGGCCCTCCCCCCCCACACCAAGTCTGGGGGCCCAGCCACATCTCAGGGGCCCCTGGTTTGCAGAAGCACAGAGCTCAGTGGGCATTTCCAGGTGGAGGGTCGCAGCCATACATGGATTTCTGCTGCACCCAGTTCCTGGGGGAGGAAGGTCTGTTCTGACATCAAACAGTCCGTCAGCATCACTGTTCCAGAAGCTGCTGTCATGATGAGTGGGCCGTACCGAGGTAGTGGGTAACGATTAGCTCATCTCTAATTATACGAGATTTACGATTAGGCAGCAAGTTTATTTTGGAACACTGCAATAACAAGACGCACAGCACTGGGGAGGACGAGGGGGCGGAGTTCTAGCTTGGCCTTTAGAATATAATAGCTTGCCATTGCCATGGAAACCAGCTCCCCGGGAGTTTGCAAGTACCTTATTCTATAATTATAAGAGATCTGATAAGGGCTGGGGGGATGGTGGTGGTGGTGGTGGGGTGTGTGTGTGTGTGTGTGTGTGTGTGTGTGTGTATGTGTGTGTGCCTTTATAAATTGTACTCGGAGGCTGAAAATAGAAGAACCTGGAGAACAAAGCCTGTTATTAACCACCATCTGCTAAGAGGCGGCTGCACTTCAGCTGCCTGGAGAGGCTCTTCCTGTAAGTTCTGCACATGCGCCCAGAATGCCAGGGGTCCATCAGAACTCAGTGCGCCCAGAAGCACGAGGGGGGGGTGTCCAGACAAGCCAGTTGGGACGTGCTGCGGAGGCTGGGGTGGCCCGTTGTGGTTTGTTGGGATGGATTGCACCCACTGTCAGAGGGTGGGCTGCTCCTGTCCCCCACCCCAGGGGTATCTGCGGGGTCTCCCCGCTTTCCTCTGCCCATCCACCCCTCATCCCCAGACTACAAGTCCAGTGGCGATCGTGGCCGTCCCAACAGTGGTACTTGAGCAAATTTCTTAAGCTTTCTGAACCTCTGTTCTTTTGTGATTAAAGACTGTTCAACAAAATAATAAAGATGAAGGGAACATGTTTGGCAGACTGTGTGGTTTGCCTTACATAGCTAGACTCTTAAGAACTGAGCCAAACTTGCTTTCAGAGAACAATCATCCTTCATTTTAAACTCAAACCTCCTATTTTCCAGTTGAGTGATTTTATCAGTAATTCCACAGTAGGTATTAAAGAAAATAGGAATGCCCTGTTACAATCATAATACAAACATACCTTCCATTTATATAGCGTTTTCTAGCTTACACGTGTTTTCACCATATTTCCTTGTGGTTGTGTGTTGCCCTAATAGAGTGAGCACTCCCTGTATTGACTCATTTATAAGGAGGCCCAGGCAGTTTGGAAAGCTTATTTTCTTAAGGACTTCCCTTCTTAAAATGGGCCACCGTCATTAAAACCTGCAGCCTACCAGCACTGAGCAAGGCCATGTAGGAGCAGGGCTCCAAGTCCATACAACACCGGGAGCTGTTTTCTAAAGTGATTCAAACTCTAAAGAGCTCATCCAAGTGCCCTCTAAAGCAGAAAATGAGTGAGAAGACTAGAGAATGCTTCGTTCTATTAAGGAGCATAATCAGCCTGGTATCCAGAATTAATACTCTTTAAAAGCCAGAGACATATTTGGGGGAAAAATATCATTATTACATTTCCCTACAGATGTGACTCCCATGGATCACCCATCACTTCTAGAAGCTGGAAAGTGTTTACTGCTCACTGTCTGACATCAGTTAGAAGTATATATGGTTCCAAGTAATAGAATCCCAAATGAACAATGACTAAAATGAGATTAAAAAGTATTTATCTCTCAAGTAAAGCTCCAGAGGTAGACATCACAGGGCTGATATGGGGGCTCTGCTCATGAAGTCCTCAGGGACCCAGCTCACCACTCACCATCTCCATGGCCTGGCTGCATCCTCGTGGTCCACCAGGGCAGCCAGAGCGCTGGCTCTCACAACTGCATCCCAGAGAACTGGATGTAGCAGATACAAAGAACAGGGGGACAGAAAGTACAAGATGCCTATCATTTAAAGAAGGTTGTTAGGAGCTTCCATATAATAAATCTGCTCATATCCCATTGGCTTGCAGTTGAGGGTTCAAGAAGATGCATATTAAGGGACAGCCAGCAGTCTCTCCCCATGTCTTTTATGCTTTGACTCTGCTTCTACATCACTTTTTAGCAGATGACACAATTGAGGTCATCCTCAATTACAAGTTCAACCACATGGAGCCAGAAAGTTTCTGTCCTGCCTGAGCTAACATGAGGCTCTCATACCAAGTCACCCAACAAACACCATCTTACGCTCATGGATGCACAACTGCATTATAGGAGTGAAGGAACAGTTTCATCCCCACCCTCACCCTCAAGGAACTCACCTTCTTCTGTAGTTCTCTTAATTTCTCATGAGCAGATGTCAGAACCTCAAAGCCCAGGGCTGACAACAGCGAAAAATGCAACACAACTTGATTTAAGCAAAAACAGGGACTTCAGAGCAAGATGGCAGGTTAGTGCACAGAGGACAAAATCAGGAGCATGTGTTGGGTCTCAGGAGGACTAGACTCAGGCACTACAAAGCCACGCAGGCTCTTGTCCTCTCTCTGCGTGTGTATCTTTCTTGCTGAGGGCCTGTTTTTTCCATGGAGAAGACAAGGAAGCTGCCAACAGCTTCCAAGCTTTCTATCTGGCAATTTCAGCCTCTTAAGAGAGAGAATGGGAGAAGCCGGGACGGCTCAGTGGGTTAGGCGCTCACTTTGCAGCGCCGGGGACCAAGGATCAAATCCCAGCCCCGGCCCGTGCGGAACCATGTGCTGAACTGGGAGCTCCCCAGTTCAGTTCTGTCTCTGTCTCTGTCTCTGTATCTCTCTCTCTCTCTGTCACAAATAAATAAATAAATTTTTTTTTTTTAAAAAAGAGAGAGAATGACCAGGTGTTCTCTCTGGTCCAGATCAGAAAACACCAGGAAGAGATTCATTGGTCCAGCTTAGGCAGGGGCTGACCCAAGGATACTCAGGTGTACCCAGGAAGGCAGGGAGAGCTGAACCATGAGGGGGGAGGGGGGGCACGAGAAGGGTAGTTCCAATAAACAGGTAGCTCAAAGGACAGCTTACACCAATAGGTGTCCATGGCAACAGTCATTCTCCAAGTTCCAACGATCAATTTTCACAACAGGTCAAAATTCTCTGGGAAACAGCCACAGAGCAGTTGTCAGTGCTCACTCCTGCTGCTCTGCCTACCATGTCTCCAGGGGCCCTGCAGTGCCTCTTCATCTGCTATGCCCCCTGAAGAAATAAGCTCTCTGCTCCCAGGTCCAAATGACAGACATGTCAGACTTTCCAGGAAATGCTGGCCTTGTCCAGGGAAAAGAGTACCTGCAAATTATCAAACATCAAACACACCAGAAAGCGTCAGACTAGATTATTTTGTCCCCTATCATTAATTTTAAAGCAGGCACAGGCAAGAGGTCCCTAGAAATGTGAGCCTAAAGGCAGTCATATCTACTCAGGAGAACATGGTACCTGGGCGCTCACACATCTCAGGGTGATTGAGCCCCTGAAGTGACTCTGAAAATTCTCTGCATTTGCACCTCTCCATTCAGCAACTAAGAATCATGGAAAGCAGGTCAAATTGATCACTCATGACATTTTTTTAAAACTGTATCCTCTTCCAGGAAAGATTGATCGCGTAGCTATCATCTCGATACATTGCATCAAATGGCCTCTGAGGCCACACTGGCCAGGATCATTGTCAGATCAATTCTCAGTACACTTAGTGTTTCATATCCCATCACTTTTCTCTAGCCCTTCTCACGAGTAAGGAAAACAAAAAGACTAAATATACCAACTCAGTCACCCAAGTATTCCCTATTAAGCCACATTCATAGCTTTTGCTAGAATATCTCTATTTTTCTCATGAGTGGCTTCCTTCAGAAAAGCTTTTTGGGGGGAAGCCAGGGTGGCTTAGCAGGTTGAATGCTCATCTTGAAGCCCCATGGTCTGAGGATTGAATCCTGACCCTGGCCTGTGTGGACCCGTATGCTGAACTGGGCTGTGCTTTCTACGCGAGAGGCCCCCAGCCGGGTTCCTGCCCTGTGCAGCACCGCACCCACCTGTGAATTGAAACTATGTAGAAAGCCAATGACGTGCAACTATGGAGACTGCTCTGGGTTCTTCCCCTTCTCTGTCTTTCTCTGTTTCTCTCTCTCTCTCTCTCTCTCTCTCTCTCTCTCTCTCTCTCTCTCTCTCTCTCTCTCAAATAAAAATAAATCTTTTTAAAAAAGAAAAGCTTTGTTGCTATTCTTCAAATCACAGAAAAGCAACTCCCTAACAGCTACCTCGATTACCAACAGATCAACAAGAGAAAAGCAGAAGTTACTAGTGAGTTGCTTACATCTGTGCCCACCAGGAACTCAGAGACCTGCTAGACAGCCTAGCTGGGGCCACACTGTGTGGTCTTCAAAACTAGGAGCCTTCCTTCACTGGAGAGTGTCATGACAGTTAGCTTTGTGGAAATAACACCAAATCTTATAGAAGTTTAAGGTTCAATCCACAAGTCCATTAATTTCTTTTTATTATTATTATTATTATATTTTATTGTTAAATTTAATGGGGTGACATTGGTTGGTAACAATTAGTTTCCTGATGTACAAGTCCACATCACATCACCTATGCATCGCATTATGTGCCCACCACCCAGAATCAGCTCCCCCTCCACCACCATATATCTGGTGCCCACTCCCACCCACCCCACAACTCTCCTTCCCCTCTTCTCCCCTTTCTCTAGGTAACGACCAAACCATTGAGTGTGTCCATAATGCTGGTGCCCTCTCCCACCTCCCCTCCCTCTCTCTTTCCCCCCTCCTCCCCTTCCCTCAGGCAATCACCAAGTCCATTAATTTCTATGAGGTCACATAATCTTTCTCATCCTTGCTGACCCTCAAAATACAATACCTACTTTGGCCTTGTTGACCATAAACAGAAAGTCAGCCAGATATTTATCCAGCAAAAATGGGTTTAATCAGGAACAACAAAAAATTGCAATCCAGTACATGCAACTGTGGCAAACGAACTACGTACATGGAATTCTACTAAAACAAAGGCAAGGAAACACTGTTTCAGGAAGAAAAGGAGGTTGGAAAGGGCTGTTACAAGGTGGAGAGCATGAGAGCTCCCCCTTCTGGCCTCCTTACTTCACTTCAAATGAGGTTTCTGTTTATTACATTTTTACAACCCCAAATGTCAATTTCATCATCAAGAAAAGGAGAATTTGAATATAGATGTCACCTCAAACTTCCTACAAATCAGGTTCAATACATTTCAATAAACTACAGCAGGCACACATCAAAAAACATGTAGGCATTAATTTCCACAACTTCCCTCCAAGAATTCTCCATAGAAAATGGTTGAGGTAACTTCAGCTCCCTTTGATCCCTGCTCTAGATCGATAAACCTAAAAGGGGCTGGGTCCCTTCCCCTCTAAAATTATCTTGGATGTGTTCATTATGTCCCACAGGCTGTTTTCTCTCTCAGGAACCATTTCAAAGGTTAGGGAAAAGAAACGAAACAAAATGCCTTTTCTGAAGCAGGAGTTCGAAGTAATTGCAACACCAAATTTACTTGTGTTCAATTTCTAGCAATTTTGATGCTCTTATTTCTGTTCGTGAACAATAGTTTGGGAATAAAAAATAAGTGAGGAGCTTCATTTCTAGTACTAGTTTGAAAATTAGACACTAGGTGGTGGGTTTTGTGGGTCTGCTTTTTCATCTACTTTAAAACATTTTTTGTTTGGTACAATATAAAGTGTAAAGCAAGCTTGTCCAACCCACAGTCCAGGATGGCTTTGAATGCGGCCCAACACAAATTTGTAAACTTTCTTAAAACATTATGAGATTTTTTTCATGCAATTTTTTTTTTCTAGCTCTTCAGCTATCATTAGTGTTAGCATATTTTATGTGTGGCCCACGATAATTATTCTTCTTCCAATGCGGCCCAGGGAAGCCAAAAGATTGGACACCCTGTTAAAAAGAGGAGCAGAGCTTTCAAGTTAAATTGAAGGCTAACTAGTGACTCTGGATCTAAATGTAAAAAGCCATCCAGCAAATGCTTATGAAAGTAAAAGATGCAAAGTTGCTATAACACTAGAAACAAAGGGAATAATCATTCTCCGGAGGAACTTTACATTAATCAAAATACAGATAAAGCACTGGAAAAGAAGAGCAGAGAAAGGAAGTCAAAAGGGATTTGCGTGCTCCCGTTTCACTGCAAAGCTCTACCTAATGGCTTTCGCTGCCCGTAAAGCTGGTAGCTTCTCTCCTACTGTAACACAACCGCTTTCTAAAATGACCCTTGTTTGTTCCATAGTAGTCATCAGTGCTGCCTACCAAGTATTTCTCTCTCTCTCCTCCTGGGTATATGATAGGATTGGACCTCCTAAAGCCCTAGGAATAAAATATAGACATACAACTCACTTTGGCCAGAGAAAAGTGATATATATCTCTTCTGGACAGAAGTTTGAACACCTAGTACACAATGCACTCCTTTTGCCTCTGCTATGGTAGCCAGATTCTCTCCAATAGTGGCTGTTCTAATAGCCTGGATCCAATAGCCTGGAATGCCATGATGTACAAACAAACCTATTGTGTTAGGGTACTGAGTTTTGGAGGTTGTTTGATACTGCAGCATGACCTAGCCTAGGCTGACTTCTACTCATGTATCCTAAACTAGGAATGCCAGATATTACTCACAAAATATTACTCACAGAACCCCATTGGATGCAAAGGTGAAAAATATGCATTTCATTTTTTTTTTTAATCAAAAGTATTTGCATTTTTCAATATTTGCATTTTGAAAGCTGTTCTTTTGTTTTATAATAACTATATAGAACAGGAGTTGGCAAGCTTTTCTCTTTAGAAAGAACCAGAGAGTACAGAAATCAAAGCCTGAGAATGAATTATAATAAGTTCAACAATTTTAGAGCTTCTATTAATTAACTGTGCTGGCCCCACAGGGAGAGAAATGGTATAGTCAAAATAAGAACTTCATCATAAAGGGAATTAGAAGGGAGGTCTTTTTTTCCCTAAGTGAGAGTCATTAATTTTTTTTTATTTTATCATGGTTGGATATTTGCAAGAATTGCAGCATGTGCTAATGCAACAAAATTATCCAAAAAAACACATTTTCCTAGGTACCTGGCAAAAATATACAATGCTTCTTGTCAATTTTTCAACTAACTATATTGGAAATCAGTTTCTTACAAAATGCAAATGTAACATTTTTCTTAAAAAGTAAGTATGTTTATCAAGAACTTAAACTTTATCATAACAAAAGAAAGGCCAATGTATTTCTTATTTTTAGCAATGAATGTTATGACTGCAGTAATAAGTAAATAAAATAGAGATGTGATGCCGGAGCTATTGTAGTAGAGTATATTATTGGCTAAGAATTCTTTCTTCCTCTCTCATCCTTGCCAATGTCATCCACAGTTTACCTCCCTATCCCATTCATGCTGGGCTCAGCCACGTGACTTGCTTTGGCCAACGGAATATGGACAGAAGTAACTGTTGCATTTTAGAGCAGAGGCCTTTAACAAACTTTTACAAGTATTCTTTTCCCTCTTGTATTTCTTCCATGAGGAAAGCAAGCCCTTTGCAGCAGCTGTCAGTGATATTGAATGCATGGAACAGATCTGAACCCAACTCTTAGTGAAGCAAATGCTCCAACCAACCTCCAAATTAGCGACTGATGAAATTGTTGTGCACCATTGAGATTCTGGAGTTGTTTGTTATTCAGACAAACATCGCTATTATTTACCATTTTTCTTACTTAGTCAGAAAGAATTTTCCACACTGCCCTAGGAAAAATCATAATTTGTAAATAATAACTAGTTTGGTAAAAATGTCTCAACTCTCTTAAACAAAACCATCCAGTGTGATTTAGCAATTTCATGGAACTCATTTTCAAAAAATTCTTAACTTGTTCTGATTTTAAATGGTGCAGTAGGATAGTATTGTGAAGTACTAACAGCAGTCCTCCATCATTCCTTATATTTCATTGAATTATTACCCATAGGATCTCTTCCCAGACCAAGGCCCAGAATAAAAAGACACCTATTAACTTTGGAAGGAATATTTCCAACTACAGATTGCAAACCATTAATGGATTACAAAATCAATTAAGCAGATTTCAGGCAACATATTTGAAATGAAAAATAGAATAGAAAACATTAGACTGTGTCACACATAAAAAGGTAAATATTATTTTGCAAATATATGTAGGAAAGGAGCTACTAAAATGCAATAGAAGAAATGCAAAAAAGAAAATATTGAGAACAAGTGCCTTAAAAGAAATTTATTTGAATGGAATAAGAGGCATCAAATATCTGGGTTTAGTTCAATACTAGATCCTTCTCCAAATTATAATTAGCACTTGATTTTCTGCATCATTCTGGGGTTAAAATGTAAAATAGAAGGACATTATATAAACATGAAAAAGACCACAGCAAATAGTACACTAAACAATGAATTACTGAAATCCTTTCCATTAAATCAGAACCAAGATAGGAATGTCTACTATCACCACTACTTTTCAATTATTCTTAGAAAGTTTTAGTTAAGCACTAAGGCAAAATCATCAAAACATAAAAAAGAAGATAAATATCTTTCTTTATCAATGATATTAAGTTTCTAGAAAACTTAAGATTTAATAGAGAATTAATTTGGTAATCAGGCTAACTATACAATAAATACATAAAAAATTAACATTTTTATCTAGATTAACAATAGCTAATTAAGAATATGTGAAAAAGAATCTCAACTGTGATTTTAAAAAAACTATGTCATATAGAAATAAGTATCTTTTTAAGGTGTAAAACCTAAATGAAAAGGCAAGCCACAGAGTAGAAAAAGATATTTGCAAACCATATAGCCAATGAAATAATTTACATCTAAAATACATAAAAAGTCTTTCAAATCAATTAAAAAAACAACAACAGATAATCCAATTTTTTAAGGCAAAGGCTTAAACCAGACATTTCATATAAGAGTCTATCCAAATTATTAATAAAAATATGGAAAATAATATTGTAAGTCACAATAACATACACTACATTGTCATCAGAATAACTAACATTTTAACAACTGACAATGTTAAGTTGGCGAGAATGGGGAACAACTGGAACTCTCACAATGCTGGCAGTACTGTCACTTGGTCCTGGTACTTTGGGAAACTCTGGCATTCTATTAGAGGTAAACATATGCATACACTCTGGCCCATTAATTCAATTCCTGGAATACTCATATATGCAATAAAAATGTGTACGTAAGTGCACCAACAGACATATATGAGAATGGTTTTGGTATTGCTCATAATGCCAAAACTGGAAACCACCCAGATGTCCATCAAGAGTAGAATAGAAGGGTAGAAGTGTAAAATGATTCAGCCACTGTGAAAAATGGTATGATAATTCTTCAAAAAATTAAACACAGAATTATTATATGGTCCAGCAATTCCACTTCTAGGTGTATACAAAAGAATAGAAAACAGAGATTTGAATGAATATTTGTACAGTCATGTTCCAATCTGCATCATTCACAATAGCTGAAATGTGGAATCAGCCCAGCATTCATAGACAGATGTATGGATAAGCAAAACGTGGTGTAACCATACAATGGAATATTATTAAGCCTTTAAAAATGAAGGAATTTCTGACATATGCTACAACACGGATGACCCTTGAAGAGATTATGCTAAACCTGACACAACAGAACAAATATTATATGACTCCACTTATAAGAGGTACCTAGAGTATACAAACTCAGAGAGGCAGGAAGTAGACTGGTGGTTGACAGGTGGAGTAAGGAGAAAATGGGGACTTATTGCTTAATGGGTACAGATTTTCAGTTTGGAAAGACAAAGAATTTCTGAGATGAATGGTGCCAATGGATGTACAACAGTGTAAATGCACTTAATGCAATAAAACTGTACACTTAAAATGGTTAAGATGGTATACTTTATGGTATGTATATTTTACCACAATAAAAAAGTTTAAGATTAGAGTAGATAAATTGTGATATATTCATAGCATAGAATAATATGTAGTGATGAAAATGAAGAAACTACTGCTACACAACATAGATTTAAAAACTTAATCCAATAGTTTTTAAAAAGTGTATGTATGTGTATTTGAATACTTACAGAACATAAATAAAGACAAAAATGCAAAGGATGCTTTTACATCCTTAGAAAAAACGCTTTTAGCAGCTGGAAAAATGTTCCAGCTTGTTAAGCATGAAGATTTCTAAAAACTGAGGCTGAAAAAAATCTTAAATACTCAAGGCAAATATTTACATAATTTTTTTTTTAATTTTTAAAAACTTAATAAAAATACCAGACTATCTAATCCCATACTAGGCCCTGGCATTCATTTCCCAAACTGCATTGTCTGTACACTTCCTGCACCATTCTGAGATCATAACGACCTGGCATATGATGTGGCAGGAGCTGAAGTACATCAGGCAGTAAGTGATCACTTCCAAGCTCTGAGATTCAGAAAACAGAGGGCCAGAGTCAGGAATGGCATTGGAAATGTGTCCTGCAAAGGCTTTAATTTTTTACTGAACTCTGTCTTGGCTATTGTTTCAAATAGCCGAGAACTACAATTGTATCCAGTTACTGAACACCCCTTACCCTGAGAGAACCTTCCTGCTCAGTTCACATTGGGGTCACCCCATCAGTTAGCCAAGTACAGTGCACAGATGCTCACCCCCTTCCCTTAGGATCTGAGAGGAGGATTCTGGCAGCATGCTGGTGGACAGTGAGGGGAACCAAAGCCAACCCACACCTGGAGCCATGTGAACAAGGTGTGACTAGCCCTCCACTGCTTCAATGTCAAGTGAACAGAAAAATGCAGCGTGGTGCCTAGGGAACAATGTAAGGCCAGAGACAAAGAAAACAGTAGGCTTAGGCTACAAATTAATTAATTAATTAATTAATTTAATTAAATACATTACATTCATTTCTTTAAAAAGTAAGAAACACTCAAATTAAGCAGAAAAGTTATTTCCAAAATCTGTAGCCCTAAACTACTCTCTTTTTAAATATATATATATATATATATATATATATATATATAATTTACTTTTAAAAATGAAATACATAAGTGTAGTGGGTTGACGTGTCCCCACAAGTCACAACAACCGGGAACCTCATGTGAAGGTGGAGGCAGAGACTAGAATAATGGAGCTAGAAGCCAAAGATTGCCAGGAGCTGCGAGAAGCTAGGAAAAGAGGCAAGGAAGGCATCTTCCCAAAGCCTTAGAGAAAGCATGGCCCTGCCCATACCTGGTTTAGGTGCTAGAATTCTGAGACTAAATTCTGTTGTTTTAAGACAACCACATTATGACAAATTGTAGCAGTCCTTACTGTAACAAATACAGTGAGATATACAAAAGATATCAGTAGCTTCTCAGTTAACCGGCACCCATGGG
This sequence comes from Craseonycteris thonglongyai, assembly GCA_004027555.1. NCBI lineage: Eukaryota > Metazoa > Chordata > Mammalia > Chiroptera > Craseonycteridae > Craseonycteris > Craseonycteris thonglongyai. The sequence goes on from PVKE010001937.1 coordinate 14,193, forward strand.
GATTGGTAGATGCTGGATAATGGTAAGTAGACTCTTACTTAACCAGCACTCAAGCAACCAGTAGTCTCAAGCATCCAGCAAAATCCCAAGTAACCAGGAAAAAACTTTGCCAGTTGCTTGAGTTCTAGTTAATGGAGAGTCTACTGTATATATAGTGTGGGTGGACAATTTTTAAACAATAACAATAAAATAAATACTCAATTGTCCATAACCTAACTTATGAGAGAGGTTACTGGTAACTTTGACCCCCGAGTGCCCCTTCCTGCCACAGCCTCCATCCCTCTTCTCTGCTATCTGGAATTTTGTATTAAGTATTTCTTCCCTTTTCTTTGTAATGTCTTTGCACATGCACGCAGTTTTGTCTGTTTTGAGCTTTTATATAAAGTCATACTTTATATGTTCTTTTTTATGTTTTTTACACGTTTTCCTTTCAACCTTAACTCATGATGACATATTATATTGCATATACAATATACTTGTTTCTCTACTATTAACACTTAAGTGGTTTACAATATTTTGTCATCATAAACAACATTACCATAAGTATTCTTGTATGTGTCTTCCAATACACATGTGTATTATTATGGGACTATAACAAACTGAATGGCAATAGGCTTAGAATTGAAATAAAATTTTTACCTAGTAGTAGAATTGTTGAATTATGGGGCATGTCTATATTCAACTTTATGAAAAATATACTTTTAAAAATATCTAATAGAATTCAGAGGAGTTTTTTTTTAAGATTTATTTTTTGTTTCTGACAGAGACAGACAGAGACAGAGAGACAGAGAGAAGGGGGAGGGCTCAAAGCAGTCTCCATAGTTGTACATCATCAGTTTTTCGACATGGTTTTGTTCCACACAGGTGGGCAGGAGCTGCGCAGGGTGGAAACTGTGCGGTGGGCCTTCCACCTGGGAAGCACACCCCTTTGAACCAGGGGTCAAACCAGGGGCCTCCCACATGGGAAGCACACCCCAGTTCAGCATATGGATCCCACAGGCAGGGTCCGGGATTCGATCCTTGGTCCCCAGGGCCGCAAAGCAAGTGCTTAACCCACTGAGCCATCCCGGCTTCTCCAAGAGGAATTTTTGAGATGTCAAAAATCACAGTCAATGAAACAACAGAGAAAAACTGAGATAATAGACAGTCAGCTAATAATCCAAAATCTGATAAGTGATAGGGAAAAAAATACAGACCAATCTCACTTATAAATATAGATGTAAAAATCATAAATAAAATATAAGCAATATAAATCTAAAAGTACAGAATAATACACTATTACCAAGGTGACTTTACTCAGGGTATGCAAGCATGATTAAATATTAAGAAAAATCCATATAATATAAAATTAGTTAAAACATAAAAGTGTATGATGATCTCAATAAATATTGAAAAGATACTTGATAATATTCAGAATCTTTTCCTCTTTTTTACCAATACTAGAAAAATAGATTCTTAACATAATGGAAAAATTCTACATGAACTAAATTAGAGAAAAAATAGAAGCTGTTTTTTTTCATTATTCAACCTAGTTCTGGGATTTCTAGTCTATGTAGTAAGAAAAAGAAAGGTATAAATATTATGAAGGAGACAAAAATTAGAAAGGAGAAAACATTATGGAGATGACATGATTTGCAAATGATTCTTCATCAAGATTAAAAATCTGCTATT
>PVKE010001937.1:15963-55655 GCA_004027555.1 Craseonycteris thonglongyai
GGACCGAGGATCGAATCCCGGCTCCGGCCCAGGCAGGACCCACGTGCTGAACTGGGGAGTTCCCACAGTTCGGTTCTCTAACTGTCTCTGTCTCTGTCTCTCTCTCTATCTGTCAAAAAGTAAAATAGAAATAAATATGCACTGAAGACAAAAAGATAATTTCTCTCTATAAATGTGAAAAAGATAAAAAAAAAAAAAATCTGCTATTGTAAAATTAGCATTGAAAAATCTCTACATAATGGAGAGAGACATATATCTAGCACTGGTCAGAGTGTTCAGCAAAGACAATTTGTCCTACAATATTGATATGGTGTCTTTAGCGGAGCAACAGATTAAACAGAAGGCTGGCATTGGTCATTCATGTCATATAAAAAATATTAACTTTTAACACAGGCAGTGTGAAAGAAATGGTTATATCATTAGAGAAAACACAGTTCGCCTCCCCTTTCTTGTGCTCACTCTCAGATATAACTTTTTTGGATGAAATAAAGGATGGAATTGTCTAACATTTACCTCAGTACCTCTTTACTTTTTTCTCTTTCTTTCACTCTTTTCTTTTTTTTTTCTTATCAGAGCAGACATTTGAATTCATATACTTCAAGTACATATGTAATCTGACATTGTTAGCAATAAAAGCTTAATATCTAATTATAACCATAAATAGATTCTGATTTTGCTTGATGCCAAGCTTGATTAAAACTTCAGCCATACTTTCAACAAATAACCCTCTCACACCAAAAATATTGAAAAAAAAATATTAGAATTTGCAAGAATGTTGATAGTTTGGGAGATTGTGTGGGTATGGTGACAGGGGTATATGGGAACTCTCTGTACTTTCCACTCAATTTTGCTGTGAACCTATAGTGCTCTGAGAAATACATTTTATTAATTAAAAAATAGAATTTGCTAATTAGGTAGCAAGATTTAAGTTTCGACCACATAGCGTATTTTATTTTCATCAGGCAATTCAATTCTCAATGTCTCTTGCAAACAGTACTAGCCATGGGGATCTGGGGCCGTAGCTCTTAGCCCAGGATGAAGAGTTCCAACTCCAGCTTCTTCCAGCTAAATCCACACCCATGATTTGGGGTTCACAGGGTCAAGGAGCTGTACTCTCCAGAGCCTACATTCTAGAACTTTCCTTTTGTCTCTCCTATCCTTTTTCTTCTTATCTACCCATGCAGCCTTCTTCTCCCTCTCTTATTTTATTTTTTATCATTATTAGAAAGTTACATTTTATTCTCATGAAACTTAAAATTAAGCCACAAGATTAGTTTTACCATCAGTGGGCTATCACAGTCTTTTTGCAATAAAATCAAGTTCTTCATAAAAACCAAAGTTAATATCAGCTACCAAGAAGCTAAAATACCTCCTATACATATACAAATATTCATTCTTTCTACATATCAGCATTAATTTGTTAAAAAACAATAAGTCAAAAAATTTCCTTTGTGGGGAAGCTGGGATGGCTCAGTGGGTTGGGTGCTCACTTTGCAGCGCCAGGGACCAGGGATCGAATCCCGGCCCCAGCCCATGTGGACCCGTATGCTGAACTGGGGAGCTCCCCCAGTTCAGTTCTCTCTCTGTCTCTGTATCTCTCTCTCTCTCTCTCTCTCTCTCTCTCTCTCTCTCTCTCTCTCTCTCTCTGTCAAAAATAAATAAATAAATACTAAATAAATAAAAATATTAAAGAAAAAATTTCCTTTCATATAGCAACTAAGACACAATAATGAGAAGTATAATCAATAGAAAATGTGCAAGATTTGTATGAAAAAATTACAAACCTCTACTGAGGTACCTGAAAGGTACAAAAAGCAGAGAGATATACTGTAGCTCAGATTAGAATCTTTTATGTTATAAAAATGAAAATTATCCTCAAAATAACATATAATGGAATGGAATGCTAATAAATTTGCTCATGTGATTATTGGTTTTTTATTTAAATAATAAAAATAGAACAACAAAACACTTAAACTATCTTACAGTAAAGAAGACTTCAGAAGCATAGAATGAATCCCAAAGCCGTCTAGAAAACTCTTAGTAGATTGAATTCATAAAAACTTCATATTTCTGCATGAAAAAAAAACTATGAAAACATAAGAAAGTGAAAAGGTAAATGATTAGCTAAAATAAATTTACAATATATAAAACAGAAAAAGTTAATATATTAAAAGAGGTTGTTTAATTAATAATTTAAATCAATAAAATAAGTACGGTAACTAAAAGAAATGTATAAAGAACATGAACAGGTCACAAATGGCCAAGAAAAATATGAGGTATTATCCAACTTCAATAGTAATCAAAAAACGTGAACATTCTTAAAATAAGGTGTAATTTCTCTTTATCACTAAACAAAGATGTAAAAGAAAAGCATTCTCAAAGATTCAGGAATTACACATTTGCATACACCATCAGTGGGTGTCCATCGGTATAACATTTTTAAAGTGGTCTGAGAAAAAAAGGAGGTTAGCAGTATACATAAAATCCATAAAACCCAAGGATGCCTTTGATTTAATAGTCCTTCTTTCAGGAATTTATTCCAAAGGACGTTATACAAAAAGTATAGTTATCTGAGCAGAAGAATTATTGTCTACACTTTTATGAACAGTGAAAAATTAGAAAAGATTTGAGTGTTTCTCATCTATAAGGATTGGTAAATAAAGTATGGCATAGCCATGCTGTGGACTATTAAGCAGCCATGAAAAATGATGGTGCAGGTTCCAGGAGACGCAGCCAGGTGTCCACCCTCTCCACTGCAAGCAACACTACAATGCCCAAGAGCAAAGGTGATCCAGTCCAAGAGGCACTAAAAAACCCAAGGAATCAGCAAAAGGCTTACAAAAACTCTTCCTGCAAATGTTGAAACTAAGGCACAAAAGCACAACCAGAAAGAAGCGATCTTCAGAGTACAAACAAATGAAAGTGAAAAAGGAGCCAAAGGAAGAGGCAGGGGTGGGTCACAAAGAAATTAAAGACTTATATGCAGAAAATACAACAAAGAGGAGAGTCCAATCTATGATAAATATCATATCCCAAGTCTTTTTGTGATCCCTGTATCTCCTGTATTGTTCAATAGTTTTGTAAAAACAATAATTTTAGGAGCTCTAGAAATAATTGTTAAGGTTTGCTTTTTACATATTAGGTAGGTGTAAATGCTTTTTTCTTAAAAGCTAAAATCGGGTGCTATTTATTTTTCTGTATAACCAGGAATTAGAGGAATAATGAATTAAGAAAGTCCTTGACATCTGTGTATCAATTACCATCCCATGGTCTGGGGGTGGAAAGGGTCATATCTTATAACCTGTATAGTTAAATACAACTCACAATCATAATCATTCATTAGCATGTCTCAAACATTTCAAATTGCTTATCTTCCATATCCATGTTGTTCCTCAGTAAAATAATTTTGTAAGGAAACTCTTCCTTGATTTTGACTCTCCAGTCAGACTTAAGTGCCATCTGAGACATTTTTGGTGACAGTAGCCCAGTTTATTCTACAGCTTTGTTAATATGCTGTGAAAGAATGCATTTCTTTTAGTATATTGTGACAATGATATTAAATCATTAATTAGTGAAATTTTAGATATAACAACTTATCAATATTTTATTATACAGGTACTTGATATCCTCTTTTTAAGAGCAATTTGTGTCCATATTTTAAGTGAAGTGACAAGGTAATTTTTTACAAAAGAATTACAACAATTTTTTATTCAGATTGTTAGTAATTGAATAATTATACATGGATTCTTATGTGTGTGTATTCCTATGTGTAAGAATAGTGTATAAACTGCTTACACTGTAAGCAGATCAGACAAGCTGGAGAAAATGACCTTCATTGGAAGAATGAGCACAGTTTCATATTTTCTGAAGAAGAAACAACCACAGCTTAATAGGACAGCTCCAAGAAAGAAGATACCCAGAAGTGTTTGAAGATAAGAAAATGCAAAAAGATTGCCTTCATACACCACGAAGTGCAGCTGAAGGGTGGAGAAACTGGCAAACCTCAGAATAGATTAAGGAAATTTTAAAGCATCAAGAAACTGGTTATATCAGACAGAGAAAGACAAATACCATATGATCTCATTTTCATGTGGAATCTAAAAAAAAAAGCCAAAAACTCATAGATCCAAAGAACAGATCGGTGGTTGCCAGAGGTGAGTGGCGGAGGGTGGGATTAATAGGTGAAGGGAGGCAAAAGGTACAAACTTTCTCTCGTATAGTATGAATAAAAGCCATAGGGACGCAATGTTCAGCATGGTGACTCTAGTTACCAATACTGTATTGTATATTTGAATGTTTCTAGAGAGTGAATCTTAGAAGTTCACATCACAAGGAAAACAATTTTGTAGCGATGTGTGGTGGGGTGATGGATCTTAACCTGACATATTGTGGTGACCATTTCACAATGCATACAAATATCAAATCATTGCACTTTGTGTGCATTTCTGTAAATGTGCCATACTTTAATATCAGTTTCTTGAAATATCAGTGTATAACACAGCTTATATAGTGTGGACCTCATTTTTGCAACTGGGTGTGCATGTCATCTCCCACTGGTGCACACATATTTGTATATGAAGGCACAGAATCCAAAATGTCAACAGAAATTATGAAAAGACAGGTGACTTTCTTTATTATACTTTTCCGTGTCTGAATATTTTTTACAGTAAGCATGCTTTTTCTTTTACAATCAGAAGGAAAAGAAAGACCTATTCCCATTTTTAAAATACATGCATAGAAAACAAAACCTGCATATTTGAATAGCAATTGCACTTACAGAATTGCTGCACAGAAATAATTAAGGGTGTGCTCGTTAGCTGTTTGAATGCTCATCACATGTCATGTCTTCTACCCAGTATTGTCATTTCTCAGAATCTAGCCTAGAGAATGATTCACGATGTGGACAAATATTTATATACAAGGTTTTTCATCATAGTGCTTTGTAAAATATCAAACATTTTCAATAGCAGGGCAATGGTTAGATAAATTATTGTACATTCATGTGATGAATGTAGCCACTAACGTGGGGGTAGGTTTTGAAGAAAATGTGATGACATAGGAGATGCTTATCAACTCTGTCAAATGAAAGTGTATAGTACAAAACCCTAAATGCAATACAAATCCAGTTTTGTAAAATATGCATAAAATAAATATATAAAATATATATGCAAATAAAAAGGAAGAAACACATGTAAATGTTTATAGTGGTTATTCCTAGCTATGATATTATAATTTTAAAATTATCTCCTGATACTCTTTGTATTTTCCAAATTCTCTACCATGAGTATCATACAATCTGTAATTTTTAGGAAGTCATTTTTTAAATCAAGCACAGTCACAAACACTTATCCAGTGAGCAAACATCCACACCAAAACAAAATTCTAATTCTAGAAAGAAGCACAGAACATGCCCCAGGCCCTGCTTGGCAGCCCTGTACTCACTGTAATTGAACCAGGGCCTGTTACTTAAAACCCGTTGGGTTCATTTAAATGCAATCCTATTACACCTGCTCATCTAGTTTCCTTGCCCAAAGTAAGTTATAAACACTGATAGAGGCAGGCAGAGGGATGCAGTTATCAAGAGACATAACAATTCATGTAAAAGTGAGAACAGAGGGGGAAAATAATACCAGGCATTTTAATAATCTGGGCTTGTTTATTCACAGGGCATAGAACCTATAGACCTGAAGGCAACAGTGAATTAAAACAATCCGTATTCATACCCAGAAAGTGATTCAAGTTATTCAAAACTTTCATATATAACATTCTTCTATTAAATACCCTCAAGTTAGTACAATTTCATAGAAATGAACAGTCACAAAAGTTAGATCAAAGAGTTTTTTTAATTATTTTGATTGTACAACAAATATTTATTTTTATAGATTAATTTGTACTACCATATTTACATACTTATAAAGAAAGAGAAACATTCACCTGAAATATAATTCTGAAAGGATCAGAATTTGAAATATTTATTTTATACCCAAAAGGGATTGTCTGGTGCATCAACTTGGTTCAGAATTCAGCAAATTAATGTCTATGATTTTATTTTTTTACTCACTTTTTTAAAATTTATTTATTAATTTTATTGTTTTTGACAGAGAGCTGGGGGCACTTTCCAGTTCAGCATATGGGTCCACACTGCCAGGGCCGGGATTTGATCCGGGGTCCCCGGTGCTGCAAAGTGAGTGCTTAACCCACTGAGCCATCCCAGCTTCCCCTACTCACTTTTTTTATTACTGAACACTTTATTAAAACACAAGATAAATTCAGAGAATTATTTTATTTATATCTTAATTCAGAATTTCCCTATGAAAAAGAGGAAGGTGGTGAAATGCACCATCTAGCCAGTAGTTTGTCACCTTGTAGTAATTGTCCTGGTAATCGTTTTTTTTTGTTTGTTTTTTTTAAGATTTATTTTATTGTTTTTGACAGAGACAGAGAGAGACAGAGAGAAAGGGGAGGGCCCAGAGCAGTTTCCGTGGTTGTATATCATCAGTTTCGACATGTTTTTATTCCACACAGTTGGGTGGGGGCCACGCAGAGCAGGAACCGGGCAGGGGGCCTCTAATATGGGAGGCATGCCCCCTTGATCCAAGGGCCAAACCAGGGAGGGGGGTGAGAACCAAACTTGGGGCTTCCCGTGTGGGAAGCACACCCCAGTTCAGCATATGGGTCCACACAGGCCAGGGCCAGGATTTGATCCATGATCCCTGGAGCTGCAAAGTGAGCACTTAACCCTCTGAGCCATCCCGGCTTCCCAATCCTGGAAATCTTATAGGAGAGCAGGACAGACCATATCCCTACTCTAACACTACCAGATGATTAAATCAGGCAACACTCTGTGACATAAACATTTCTTTATCTGATAGGCTCACTATCTATTATGAAAAACAAAAAGCAGACGAGGTCATCTGTATAATAACTACCCTGCTAAACTTTGAGGGGCTCTTTACTTGTGTCTGCTCATGACTTCTATAGACACAAATTTTTCTCAATGTAAGAATCTAGGATTTGTAACAAAGAAAAGAGATTTTGTAATTATAATAATAATAACAGATATAGATATAGATGTGTGTATATATAGTGAATTATGCTAGTATGCTGATGTTTGGGTCTTATATTCCATAGTAAGAACATTTAAACTTAGAAGTGATTATGGGCAAAGGTGAGTTGCCAATAAGAATTACACCAATAATTTATAGTACCGTAATGTTTTTTCCAACAGTGGTAGGTATGGAGAAATTATGGGAAAAAGTCTTCTGGTTAAGAGATATAATGCTTATTTAGGTCTTTAAATATTGCATGAAAGGCTGAATAGTTAATGATTATCATTTACTAATATTTGTAAGATGTTTTACATTTTCTGTATATACCCCCTTCTTATAAAACATGAAAAACATTCTTTGACAAAGATGTTCTGTGACAAAGTAAGATTGAAGATACTATACCCCTTTCTTTGAAATTGACAGTGTCATTCACATATCAAAGGTTCTAAGAAGGCCCATGGCAAAAATACTTCATATAATATAAGATTATCCAACAACATAGTATCTCCCAAACATTATTTGACCATGAAACACTTTTTCTCTGTGCAACCTACTCATATCTCTTGGAATTAGTGTTCCTGAGACTATAGTTAGAGAAGCTTTATCTCCAACTTTGAATAATGAAATTGACCATGGAAACGTTGGGAGACCTACTCAAGATTTCACCGCTGGCCGGAGGCAGAGCTGCCCAGAGGTGCCCAGTCTTCTGACCCACATCCACGGGCTTCCCCTGATTGGTCCCTCACTCACTTTACAATTAATGGTAAAATAGCCCAGTGAAGAATGAACCCACAAATCCTCATTTAGAGTATATTCTTCTTGTTTTGTAATCCTGTTTTCTGATTTTTCAGATGAAAATGAGTCCAGTTTTATCAACAGTGCAGATTATTAATGAAAAAATTAGGGGCTTGTAGTAGAAAAATAAATGCCTTATGAACAGTGAAAAGTCAAGGAGAGGTATTTTATTCTGAATATTATTCATTTTTTTCCTTTGAAATAAGTGACTTGTGAGCTTTCATTAAATAGTAAAAAGCAGGGATGCCAGGATAGCTCAGAAGTTGAGCACTTGTCTTGTGTGAGGCCTGGGACTTAGTTCCTGGCCCCAACCCATGCAAACCCATATGCTGAACTGCAGCACAACTGGTAACCACTGGGATGGCTCAGTGGCGAAGGTTCTCACTTCCCGTGTGGGAGGCCCCTGGTTCAGTTCCCACCCTGCGCAACCCCACATCCACCTGTGTGGAGTGAAACCATGTCACAGCTAATGATGTACAACTATGGGGACTGCTCTGGGCCCTCCTCCCTCTTCTCCCACCCCCGACTCTCTCACTCTCTCTCGCCTTCTCTCAAACAATAAAATAAATCTTTAATAATAATAATAAAAAGTATAAGGTAAATTACAATTATACTCTATGCTCCCAAAACCAATTCTTGAAACTATACAATGGAAAGAAGTAGAAGAATGATCACTATGCAGATCAGTGGGTATTTTTACGTATATCATATCAAAAGGCTCAAATAATATTAATATCAACATTTTTGTATTCTTAACAAAAAAAAAGGGGACAACAACTTTAAATACTAACAAAACTCTCTTTTTTAGTTTATTTAATTGTTAAATATACTGGGGTGACATTGGTTGGAAACAATTACATAGGTTCCAGGTGTGCAATTCTACATTACATTGTCTATGCATTGAATTCTGTGCTCACCACCCAGAGTCAGCTCTCCTTCCATCACCATATATTTGATGCCCCCTCCCGACTCCCCCATCCCTGCTACTCTCCCGCCCGCTTCCCCCTAACAACTCTTACTGAGTTCCTGTGATATGCCAAGTACTTTATCTACATTGTCTAATTTGCTTCTCAGCTTGACTCTGCAAGATACACGCTCTTGTTCCCACTGGAAAGAGAGGAAAATAGAGGCTCCCAGTGTTGGCACAGAGGTGAGGCGCTCAGAGCTCTGGAGCCAATGTGCCTCCATTTAAATCCCGCCTCTCTCCTAACTGATCTCTCAGCAAGTTACTGGGCTTCCCAGCACCTCAGTGTCATTAGCAACAAAATGGGGGCAATAATCCTCAAAGAGAAGTTGTCAGGATAAAATAGCCTCAATAAATGTAGATTTTTCTTGTTTCTAAGTAAATTTTCCAAGCTCACAGAGTGGACACTTATTCTTCCTCACAGCAATAAGCAGCTCTCTCCACCCTCTGAATTTATTGTCCTGGAAATACTTTAAATCTCGGCTCAAAGGCAATAACGCGTGACAGTTCAGTCGGCTGCCACCAGATCATAAAACGAGGGCCCACACTCAGCCCTCCATGCCTGATGCACATCGCTTTTCCACGCTGCAGAAAACCTCTCGCAGATTCTGGAGGCCTGGTTCTGAAACCCAGGCTGGACGCTGTGGGCACAGCTCTGAGACGACCGACCAGCAAGTGCGAAACCACGGGCTTCTGGACGGCTTCCCATCCCTCCGTGTTCTTCGAAGATGTGAATCGACAGAGAGCAGGCTGGAAAGCACACCAATCCAAGAACAAACAAGTCTAGCAAGAAAGAATGGAGAAGCTTGTCTTTAACGTGTCAAACTTCATTTTTCCCAAGTGAGTGAATGTGATAAAGCAGAAACGAAAAAGCACTTAAAAAGCTAACTGTGACCACAAGGAAAAGTCACTCCAGCTGAGCGAATATTTATTGAGAATCTACTTGGTCAGGCCCTGGAAGATGCCAAGGAGAGTAGGACTGGAATTTTAAGTAGTTTATAATTGGAACTCCTATTAAACGTGACAGGTTGAACACCTGTCTTCCCTCCCCAAGTCCTACTAAAATGACTGCAAAAGAATTCTTCAAAAAAGAAGACATAAAGTTTAAACCACTATCTCAGCCTACCCTCCTCCTGGCTTTCAGCTAATGACCTCACATCACGCCCCATGAAAGACCTGAAGCAATCAGAGAAGCCGCCCCGAAAACCCCCATCAGCACATCTACACCCTGCAGCTGCTGCAGCATCCACACCCCTGTGCTCTCTCCTCCTGTTCCTGAGAATGACCTCGCATGGGTATCTAAGGCCAGATTCCCATGCTGTGAGTTAGTTCAGGGAACCTCTTCACAACCCTCACCCATCCTCTGCCATCCTTTTCCCTCTCTATTGGGCCATCCCATCAGCTTACCTGGTATTTTCCTTCCTCCTTCTGCTCCTTCCCCATTTCTCTATACAAAAAGGTTGCACATTCATCGTCTGTACTCTTTTATTTCAATTTCTCACCCTTGTATGGCGCACTCCAGTCAAATTTTCCACCCAGCAGTCAATCTCTCCTTACTTGGCACAATGTATCACTCCCTCTGACCTGATGGCTCCCATTCCTTTGTTTCTCTAGCACCACACTCTCCTGACTTCTCCACCTCACTGGCTGTGCCCCCCACATTTAATCCTCTGCTCTTTCTTCCTATTCAGGGACAATGTGGAGCCCACATGTTGAAAATGCTGCCATCAAAAGATGGAAGAAGCCTGAGTTTCTGAATGTGTGGAGACAACCTCTCACCTTTCCTGATGACCATAGTTGGGAAAGAAACAAACTTCTTTTGTGTTAAACCAGCATGATGGGAAAGTTGTTTATTATAGCAGCTAGCATTATCTATAGTTGGACTATATGCTCAACTACTGTAATGGAAAAACAATGAAAAATCTGAAAATCAAGAAAAAGGCATTGAAACAAATTATTTAGATATATGAATGTATATAGCAAAAGAAACAGGTGAAAGTGATACAGCCGAGGAGTGGAACTAGAGTGAGTTGGGATAGGTGATTGCTGGTTTTTATTATAAGCTTAATAGTAATACTTAACTTTTAACTCCATATATGTATAAATTAAATAAAAATATAGATTATTGATCTAAAAGAGGTTGACAAGCTGCTAGGAGATAATGAACATGGATACTTACAGAGTACATGCTATAAATACCCAAAGTGAAGCATGATCTGTTATGAGTGAAACATGGAAATGCTCTTAAAATGGATCAAGTACATTTGAGTACAATAAAAGTTGTGTTCAATTCAGTTCAATTGTTTTGTTGTAGACTTTGGATATGATGGCTTCCCAGAGGATAGACAACTTGAGAGTATTTTCTTTTCTTTTTTTTTTCTTTTTTTTTTTTGAGAAGAATGAGAGGGAGATGTTTTAAATAGTGAATAGATTAAAGCCCCAAATCAGGATCACATACTATATATTTGTGTGCAATTTTTTTTAAAGCACCCCTTCCTTGAGATACTTTCATCTGCTGAAAAATTGCCTTTAGTATACTTACCTTGTTAGAACGAGGCACTTTACTGACATCTGGTGGATAAGCATCATAATAAATACTCAAGGTCATACACTCACCCCTGCACAGTGTATTGCTTCCCTTAGATGTGCAATTTGTCGCATGTACAACCAATACAACTCATGCTTTGGATCTCATCGTTCTTCAAAGAACTTCTGACTGCCCCAGCCTTGCAGACCCTAGCCCCTCTATTGATCCTGTCTTGCTAGTTCCTCTCCCCTTCTCCTTTCTCTCCTTTTTTTTTTTTTTTTTTTCTCTCCGTCTCTTCTTTTTAGGAGCACCTCTTCCCTCCAAAACATTGTCCACTTCTTGTGCTGAGCAAAACCCTTGGTTTCAGCAGACATCTAGATCTTTAGAATTTCACCTTCTGCCCAGAGCTCTCTCCAAAACTAAGGTGCAAATCCAGAGCCTATTGTTAATAAAGTATTTTCCACCTCAGCATAGATGCAGTCACAGTTCAGTAGGGTTTTTGTTTTTTTAATTTAAGGCCTGTGCACTGGGTGAATGGGGTCTGAGGGGCTGCTCTAGACAATCTTCTAAAGCTGTCAGGCACTGCCACTAGGACCATGAACGCTGCTTGCTTGCAGGTGAGCATTTGCCACACCCATTTAGGTCATTTCCAAATCACTGGCTCAACCAGGAGCCAGAAAATCAATGGGTGTGCTTTCTTCTCCACTTCTCTTAGGACTCTAGGCTGGTTTAGCCGACAGTTGCTCAGAGACCCTGATTCAGCTCAGTTGATTAAATAAAAGGGAAACCTTGCTTTTTTCTGCCTTTTTTCTATTCCAACTTACCCAAGGAATTAGTTGATACACATCTGCAGGAAAAACATACTTCATTCGTTCCAGGCCTAATTCCTCTCTTTCCTTTCATGGGAAATTGAATGAAATAGCCTATGCTTTGGGAATGTGGGGTGAGCCAATCCCCTTTACCTACATGCACAGGTGTTTTTGTTTTTGTTTTAAAGATTTATTTTATTGTTTGAGAGAAGAAGAAAGAGAGAGAGAGAGAAGGGGTAGGGGGAGTGCCCAGAGCAGTCTCCATAGTTTACATCATTAGTTGTGACATAGTTCCATTCCACACAGGTGGGTGCAGGGCTGCACAGGGCAGGAACCAAACTGGGGGCAGTTCAGCATATGGGTTTGCATGGGCCAGGGCTGGGATTCAATCCCTGGACCCTGCACTTGCAAGGCAAGTGCTCAACCTGTTGAGCTACTGGCATCTCTTACACGCAGTTTGATGCCACCAGTTCTCTGTATTACTTCCTAAATTGATAATCCCAGTTGGATTAAAAGATTTACCTTTCCTGCCATTTATCTCTCCTAACAACTACTTAAGCAAAATGAGGTGCCTTCAAGGAGGCTCCCCAATCTCAACAACTAGCTTTTGAATTGATTTGATTCTTAAATATACTGATCTGTAAAACAGAATTATTCTAGAAAACATTGCCTTTAAACCAAGTGCAGTATAAATTCAAATGTCTTTAGCCAATTTCATCACACTCTGTTGGGTTTGAGTCCAGGGGAAAGTTTAAGAAACTGTAATAATTTGGTCCAGAAAGAACACAAGGAGAAAGAAACCAGGGAAGGTTTGAATGCCTTCAGATATAAAAAGAGTTATTTTAAGGGTCTTAACACTTATTTTTATTTTTGTCCAATAAAATTAGCTTAATATGCAATTATATAGCAGTCAATTAGATAAAGATTTTAAAGGTGTGGGTGAATAGGATTTGGAAGGTTCTCCTCACTCACGTTGAAGAGATTGTTGTTTTGTTGGGAGCTCACTATGAAGAGATTACCTCTTGAACTCCCTAAAGCTGTAAGAGTCTACACTGCTCATTTAAGAAGTGCTGATTGTGTGTCTCTACTGGCCAGATACTGGGGAGATTAGGACTACAGAATTATTCAACTACAATTTTTGTCCTGAGGAGTGAGTTCCTGATCAGCCAGTGGGATCCAGCTTGGGCAATCTTCTGATAGCTCAGTTTGTCGAAAAGGTAAGGGTAAGTCACTCCCTGAAGCCAAATTCCTGCTGAGCTGGACCTTTCTCAGACTTGCCTACCAATGTATGTGTGGCTATCATTTAGCCCAAGTCATTAAACAGCAGGAACCTGTGACCTTCCTGAGAAGACCCCTTGGCTTTTTGCTACCCAGTCAGCATGGAAGAAAAAAAAAAATTTAAGTGTCCTTGAAGTACCTTTAATTACATAGTACATTAGGGATGATTTCGGAGTAATGTGGAGAAGGAAATCCAACCCCAAATTGAAAAACTCAATGCTGATCTGTCTCTTCCACAGCTGTAGTCAATGCTTTGCTCACCTGCCCAGTATCACAAGGTTTGTAAGAAATCAGAGCAAGTGTAAAGTCAAGCCTGAACACACCAAAATGTGAAAATGTGTCATATAATACCCTTTCTTTTTAGTTCTCTTATAATTAGGTCATTTATATCATGCTTAACTAATTGCAATTTTTCATAGGTCCTGTATCAGTCAAGGTTCAGTAGGAAAGACATGACATGCTCAAATTAGAATAATTTAAAAATATTAAATAAGAAAGAACAGTCTAAAATCACACAGGGAAGCCACAGGAATAATGCAGCCCCCTAGACCAGTATCACTGGGACTACACACTCAGGTGTCGAGGGAGGAGGGCAGGGAGTGGCTACTGACCAGATGGTGAAAGTTGGGTGGAGGAGGCCATCTTGAGAGGAGCTGGGATCTTCTATCAAAGGGCACAACCATCCAAGTCCAGCCAAGAAGGGTACAGGAGAAGAAACACCTTAGCCTCACTCTCCTTCATCTCTTTTCATTGGCTGAACAAAGCTAAAAAGAGCTGGAAGGTAAAAAAGCCCATTGCTTCAGTCCAGATCATGTTCATGAAGGGAGCAGAATAGAATCAATGTGGTTTTACTTTTTTCCCACTGCCTTCTATTTTTCCAGCATTTCTGTCTTTTCCAAAGAACCCTGCCTTCCTGGGTGTCCAAAGTAGGACAGCTAGGGTTTTGTCATTTTTGCCTCCAGCAATGTTTCAGGCTTCATTTGCACTAGGAGCCACTTGTGAATCTTTCTGGCAGTCCAGGGTATCCATAGATCTCTCCTCTGGTGCCATATTTCAAATCCATCTTTTTATTTTCCTATCAGCCTTCACTATCCAACTTTTGCATCTGTGTTTAGTAACTGTAAATACGAGATTGCAGGTGATCTTAGCCCTGGTCTCTAACGACACATCTTTGCTCTTGGTGACCTTTCCTGATTCTTCCATTGCTGCCTTAGCCTTCTCTTGATTTCTTGGCTGCAGTCTCCTTTTGAATTTATGGCTGAACCAAGGTAAGCAAAATCTATAATTTCAATGTCTTCACTGTTTATGTTAAAGTTGTCTCTTTCTTCCATAGTCATGATTTCTGTATTCTTAATGTTCACAGATACAGTTGGTATTGGCACTTTCTTCTTTCATTTTCATAAGTCATTTCAAATCTTTGCTACTTTCTGCCAGTAAAATGATGTCATCTTCATATCATAAGACATTGACATTTCCTCTATCAATTTTTACTCCGCCTTCCTCTAAGTCTAGCCCAGTTTTTTCATATATGTTCTGCATACAAATTAAACAAATAGAGAGATAGAATGCACCCTTGTCTGATACCTTCACTTATAGGAAACCATTCTGTCTCTCCATATTCTATCCTGACAGTGCCTCACTGTCCACAATACAAGTTAGATATATGATTAAGTGCCGGGGCACACCTATTTCTTCCATAGACACCCATCACTTTTCATGATTGACACAGTCAAGGCTTTCCTGTTGTCTATAAAATATAGACTAAACTTCTTCTGATATTCTTTGGAGCACTCCGGTATCCAACAAATGTTCACAGTTAGATCTCACGTGTTTCTTCCTTTTCTGAATTGAGCTTGGACATCTATCATTTCTTGCTCCATATAAGGTAGAAGCTTTTATTGCATCACTTCACTTGCTTGGGAAATTAGAGCAGTGGTCCTATAATTACTGTGCTCCTATTACTATGTTACTGTGTTATCATGTTATTACTGTTACTATAATATAGGTGATATCATTCAAAATTTGTCTTCCTCTGTCTGAATTATTTTACTTAGCATAATGCCCTCAAGTTTCACGTGTGTTGTTTCAAATGGTAGGATTGCCTTCTGTTTTATGGTTGAATAATATTCCATTTTATTTATAGATACATAGATAGATATATAGATATATACATGTGTGTGTGTGTATGTTATGTATGTATGTATGTATGTAGATAGATATATGAGTGCTATCCAGAAAGTATCCAGCCATGTAATATGAAGAATAGAGGCATTTATGGCTGGATTTTTTTCTGGACAGCCCTCATAGATATATAGATTAAGAAGATGTGAAATTATATCTATATTTATATGGATATTATAAAATTACATGTACTATTATATATATTTCACAATAAATAATAATAGATATAACCTCACAATAGATATAGATATAATCTCACATCTTCTTTATCTATTCATCCATCAGTGGACACTTAGACTGTTTCCATGTCTTGACTATTGTAAATAATGCTTAACGAACATGGGATGTTGGTATCTTTTCAAGATAGTCACTTAGTTTCCTTCAGACATATACCCAAAAGTATAATTTCTGGATCATATGATAGTTGTACGTATTTTTATCTTTTTGAGGAATCTCCATGCTATTTTCCATAGTAGTTGCACCAATCTACATTCCCACCAACAGTGTACATGTTCCCTTTTCTCCACCTCCTTGCCAACACTTATTTCTTGTTTCTTTGATCATTAACATTTTAACAAGTGTGAGATGACAACTCATTGTAGTTTTTATTTGCATTTCCCTGATCATTAGTTATGTTGAACATCTTTTCATGTTGACCAGTTGGGTGTCTTCTTAGGAAAAATATCTATTCAGCTCCTCTGCCCATTTTTAACCAAATTGCTTATTTTGTATGAGTTCTTTATATTTTTTAAATACTAATTTCTTATCAGATGCATAACTTGCAAGTATTTTCTCCAATTCTTTATATTGCGTTTTCATTCTGTTGATGGTTTCCTTTGCTATGCAGATGCTTTTTATTTAGATGTAGTCCCACTTGTTTATTTTTGCCTTTGTTGCCTTTGCTTTTAGAGTAAAATCCAAAAAAAAAAAAAGCAAAACAATTATTAGGACTGATGTCAAGAATTTGGGGGTTTCTGATCTTTTGTTCTCTGATCTAATCAAATTTAAAGGCATCAATGACTCTGCTTCCAGTGGAAAAGAGGGGACTGGTATTTAGTTAAGCAATAAAATAAAACTAATTATTGTTTGCAACACATTCCCTTTTCTTAACTCTGCTCTCTGTCAACTAAAACTATTTTGTTTCTTGAAATGTTTGCTCCAGATTTCCAGTCAATATGGTGAATTAGGTAATCACTGTGCTCACCTCCTCTCAGGATCACATCAAAATTACAGCTAAACTAAAGAATATTTAGAATCACCTAAGTCTAGCTGAACTAAAGTCCAACAACTAAGGACATACAGAAGAAGCCACCTTGAAACGAATAGAAGAGGCAAAGACACAGAAGGGGCTGGCCCCACACCTGCATGTGACGGTTAAAAATCAAAAGAAGAATGCCAGGATAGCTCAGTGGTTGAGCACTTGCCTTGTAACTGCAAGGTATAGGGATCGAATCCCAGCCCCGGCCTGTGCAACCCCAGGTGGGCAACTAGTAACCGCCAGGATGGTAGGAGGACCCCAGTTCTGTTTCTGCCCCGTCTGGCCCCACATCCACCTGTGTGAAGTGAAACCACATCACAACTAATGATATGCAGCGATGGAGTCTGCTCTTGGCTCTCCCTCTTCTCTCTCTCTCTCTCTCTCTCTCTCTCTCTCTCTCTCTCTCTCTCTCTCTCTCCCCCCACTTCTCTCAAAACAATAAAATAAATCTTTTTTAAAAATTGAACTGTTTCAGGTGCAGACGTCCCTCCTACCCACCCAGAGGAGCGAGGGGTCCCAGCCCATATCAGGCTCCTCAGTCCAGGATTCTAGTGCCAGGAGAGAAGTCCCCATAACCTTTGTCTGTGAAAACCAGTGAAGATTGTGGCTGGGTTAGACAGAGAAAGGCTGGAGTCCCAGGCACTCCTCTTAAAGGTCCTGCACACTGACTTCACTGATGGACTCACTAGCTCTAAGCTCCAGCATTGGGGCAGCAGCTCTCCAGGGGTAAGGGACATACAGGGAAAACTGAGTTGTCTGTTGTCAGGGCCAGGGCTGGAGGCACAGCTTTCTCCCAGATGGGAGTGCTGGCAGGATTACTGTTTCTTCAGTGAGCCCTCCCTCAGCCAATGTGCAGACACAGGTGGCTGCCATATCTGAATCTCCATCAACCTAGCTAAGACTGGTCATTCACCCTGTCCTAGTGATTCCCTGAAACCCAACCCCACCCAAGTTTTGGGCACATCCAAGCTGCTTCCAATAGCTTTACCACACAAATGGCGTCTCTTGGCTCACACTTCTTAAAACCTCTCAAAGGTTCACAAAATCCAAATAAGCAGCATCTAGCTTTGGCATGTCCTGAACCTCTTTCTGAGCAACCTCAAGCCTTGCATTGGTGGCAGACCACCTCAGTCCATGGCTTGGCCAAGACTCAGGGCACCTCAAAGCCTAGCATGGGTGGTGGCCATCTGCAGATTGCTGGGTGGTTCATACCAGGTGGCCCTTGGTGGGGCATAGGTTGCAGCTGAACTTGGCCTATGGCAGAGCCCCTCCCAAGAGTTCCAGGGCTGGCCCACCCAAGTGGCCAGCTTCAGACCAAGCCATAGCATCACCCATCTACTTCTAAGAACAGCAAACTCAAAGGGAAGAGTAGGCAGGCACTAGAGCCATGCTAAAGTGAACCCTGCTCCATAAGGTCACCCCCTGCCCAGTAGCCCCTCCACTGTAGTCCTTGCTGGTCACCACTGCATATCAACCCAAGGGTCAATCCTCCCACTGACATGCAAACAACAGCCAAGGCTCAACTACAACAGGAGGGCACACACACCCACACAAGGGACATACCCGCAACACTCACTTCAGATGATCAGGAAGACTGTGCCACTGAGCCTCACAGGCCACTCTACCAAGACCAGGAGACATAGCAGCCCTACCTAATACATAGAAACAAACAGAGGGAGGCAGCCACAGTGGGGAGACAAAGAAACATGTCCCAAATAAAAGAATGAAACAAAGCTCCCAAAAAAGAACTAAACAAAATAAAGACAAGCAATCTACCAGCTACAAAGTTTGAAACACTGGTTATAAGGATGCTCAATGATCTCATGGAGAAGTTCAACAAGGATATAGAAAATATAAAAATGAAGATAGAAAACAAAAAAGAACCAGTCAGAAATTAAAAGAAAACTACACTAATTGAAATGAATAATACATTAGAGGAGAGGGAAGGAAAAAGAGGAGGAGGAAGAAAAGAAGAGGAAAAGGGGAGGATGAGAAGGAGAGAAAAAAAGATTAAAAATCTGAATAACAAAATGACAATAACTACATATCTGTCAACAATTACTTTAAAACAAAAGCTATCACAAGAGAGAGAAGAACCCAGAAATCATACTTCTGGGCATTTATTGAAAGAAACTCAAAACATTTCTATGTGCATCCACATATTCACCACAGTATTGTTTATAATGGCCAAGATATAGAGGCAGCCTGGGTGTCTATCAATGAAAGAATGGATAAAGAGGAGGTGGTACTTATATACAATGGAGTATTGCTCGGCCATGAAAGGGAATGGGTTCTTGGCATCTGCAGCAGATTAACCCCATTATTTCATGCCATTTGGTATCTACCCACCCAGAACCCTTCTAAGGAAAATCACTCTACCCACAGTTCCTGCCACCTAAGTATAGGGCACAAAGCCTAAACTTTACTTCCAGGTCTTTGCAGATTGAACTAGGAAGAAACATCTAATTTAAAGGCACCTGGTCCATAAACTTGCCAGCAAATATGACATGGCCTACCCTAAGAGGAGCTGGACTGAGCTGACTTGGTCTCTCTCAAATTCAAATTGGGAATATCTGAGATACTGGGAGTCACGTGAAAACTGAAGTTATTGAGGAAGTATAAACTATGTGTAAGTAGGACAAGCCTGCCCACAGATAGCATGGAATAAATCAAGCATTGGTAGTTTAGAATTTATAATTTCACCAGAGAAAAAAATTAAAAATGGCCAACAGAGACATTGCTTCTGGGAAAACTTTGGTAAATGTTGAATATTCTAGTCTCAGCACAAGTTGACATTCTATCCCATCCTTCCAAATCCCATCCTTGTGGGACTTCGTTGGCTAATTCATTGCCCTACCAGTCATCCAAGGAACCTTTTTTTCTCACAGAAGGGCCCTGAAGAGCCTCCACTGAAGAGAAAAAAAAATCTCAACAAGAGGAGTTTCAAGAGAACTTCAAAGAAGGCAAAGCTGCTCACATAAAAATGGACGATGGAGCCAATCTTCAGGAAATCTGTACCTTTAGAAGAATGTTGGGATGAGGAAACATTGAAATGGTCCCTGAGGTGGCAAATAAAGAGAAACTAATTAGGCTTAAGTGGGTTCCACTCTGAAGTTACTTGGATGAGAAGCGAGCTTCCTAAAAAGTATGAAACTCAAACACATCATAGATCTAGAGCGAGTATTTGAGACACCTAAGTGAGTCATCTTGTGGTGTTGCTTTCTGAGGGAGTACTCAAAGAAATTCTGACAATGAGCACAGTAGCTCGTTCAAAGCCTCCTTTGCATTGGCTAGAGCATAACTTCACAGTGTATACTGAGATCTGAAACTGGAGGGCACATGGTTTAAAGCAGTTTTATGATGCTAACAACTTCAACATACAGGTAATTTAGGCTTAGATGTGGGAAAGCCATGCTGTGCCTTATATGTGAGCCCCTGCAGCTAATAGTGCACGTGGCCATAGCCAGCAGTGTGACAATGGGGCGTAGGTGCCTAAAGATGAGTCATTATGTGGGAACTACCTTTCATGATAAGCTCAGAAGAGAACGTTTTGAATTAATAAGAGCCAACTACCTTTGAAGATCCACTTAGAGATTCTGTACATGATTGTGCTAAAAGCATTTCCAAACAACTTATGAAAGTAAACCTTGCTCCCAGAATCATGGCTGAGGAGCTACTATTAATAGATAATCAGTGGCTAGCAGACAATACACTTTCTCTGGCAAGATCAGCCAATGGGCTAGAAATGACTCAGAAATGGAAAACAACCCAGGGACTGATGAGGAAAACACAGCAGGGTAGAAGAGCGATGGTGTCATTCAAGGACAGTTGAGAGGTTACCAGCCAGTGGAAGTGTCGCTGATTCATAAGACATCAACTGAAGAGGCAGAAAACCAGCCCTTTACTTGTGAATATATATTTCCTGCAACCAGTAAGAAGGCACAGTGGACAGTTTGGACATGTTCTCTTTAGAATCCACATCTACGGGTAGCAGTAGGGTTCAAGGAAGAACTAGAGAAACTCCTGTGACTTCAAGTCAAGGAGTGGCAACCGCAGGCACCACTCAATCCAACGAAATGCCCCGTGTAGAACTAAAAAGTTAGCTTCCCCCCATGCTGACCAGTAGGAGAATAAGCTGTTCCTTCTAGTGCTCACATGACAGGAGGCAAGGGGAGAGGACAGGTCAATGCTGAGCCTATCGGGGCCACTGAGCCCTATATCTGCTTGCATCAGCTGTAAATTGAAACAGTTATCTCCAAAGCACAATAGCCACCAATAGGCTTGATGGTAGACTGTGACTGGAATTCAGGTAAGCTGGATACAAGTGTTGTCTAGACAGGCAGATGTCCTGAAAGCAGTGAGGCCGGTTGGGAAGGCTTCGAAGTACACTTGCTAACTCTGACTTGTATTTACTTTATTTTATATTTAATTGCTGCTTTTATAGGGGAATACAAGAGGCCAATTATGACTGTGAAAGTCCCAGATAAGGTGCACTTTGCACTAGAAGACTGTTAGAAAATTGCTAATAACCTTACCAGTGGCATTAAAGGAAAGTCCTTCGGCCACTGACATGTGTTCTCATGACTTTAGGTTGCTAGAGATTGCTTAAGACAACTTAGTGTAAACTTGGAAAAATAGATTATGTAACTACTTGCTAGTAACCTGCCAAATTTCCCATATAATGATTAAATTAATAAAAAGTACAAGTTATCTGTGCCCAAAATAAATGAATTCTGCAAGGTTGTGGTGAGAATCATGCCTGTGGTAATATAAATCAGAATAAGTTTTCTGAAAAGCAATGGAACACATAGCAAAGCCTTAAAATCGTGTATTGGAGAAGCCGGGATGGCTCAGTGGGTTAAGTGCTCACTTTGCAGCCCCAGGGATCGAGGATCAAATCCCAGCCCCAGCCTGTGCAGACCCATATGCTGAACTGGGTGTGCTTCCCACATTGGAAGCCCCCAGTTCAGTTCTCACCCCCTCCCCCAGTTTGGCCCCTGGCTCAAGGGGACGGGCCTCCCATGCAGGAGGCTCCCAGCCCAGTTCCCGCCCTGCAGGGCCCCCACCCACCTGTGTGGAACAAAATCATGTCAAAACTGATGACACACAACTATGGAGACTGCTCTGGGCCCTCCCCATTCTCTCTGTCTCTGTCTCTCTCTGTCTCTGTCAGAAACAATAAATATAAATAAATAAATAAATAAATAAATAAATAAATAAATAAATAAATAAATAAAAACCATGCATTTTCTTTGCACGATCTTCCCCAGTCTCGGTTTTCTCATCCGTAAAATAAGGACAATGATGCCCCCTCCTCAGATTGCTGTGACCCCTGAGATTCTGTGTCCGGAGTAGCTGCTTGGTGAATGCCACTTACATTTCTGGCTCTCTCAGGAGAGGCCTCATCTCTTTCCCCATCTGCATTCCTTTGCTGAAGTCCCAGGTGGATACTATCCTTACCAGTGTTATTTAGACATGGTGCCATGTGACATGCACTTTGAGATGCCTTTTAAACAAAGATTATGACCAGGGTAAGTCTGAGGCCAAGAAGCCAGCTGCAACCAGCCCATAAGACATTATATCCATGATGCTCTCATCTTGCTAGCTTTGTGCTCTGATCAAATAAGGAAAGAAGCAGATAAAAAATGCAAAAGAACCATTTGTTGTGCACCTGGACCTTACTCACACCTCCACAACTCACCAGCCTTTCAGCTGCCTTGGGCTTCATCTCCCAATAGAAACAATGAAAGCCTTCATGTTCTCCCCATAGATGCTGTAGAAAGAGGGTGTGCAAATCCACTGTGTGGTTGTGTGGCCTGAGTCATTCTAAGATGGAAAACGCAGGAATGGAATTATGGAAGCCTACGGTATGTGCTTTAGGAGAGAGCCTTCTTTGATCTCACCTGGTGATTAAATACAAATAAATCAACATTGTTCACGCAGTAAGAGTTTTCCTTCTCACTCCCTCAAAAACACTATACACAGATACATTACGTGTCTATACACATCTACTTATCTGAGACACACACATGTATTTCTTAGGGGCAATTAGACACAAGGAGGCTGTAGGTTGAGGCGAGGTATAGTAAACATCTAGAAATCTTTTCTGAATTCCTACCCTGTGCTGGGTTCTATGTTAAATGCTATAGATTCAAAAATGAATAGTACACGAAATATTTTTTTCTTATGGAGGATACAGACTTCTAAACTTCTCAGCCTATTTATCAAGTACAAGATTGGACTTCTATTTTTTCTTTCAGATTTAGAGGAAGGACAGAGCAACATTACAGAGCAGAAGATAGGCAAGCTGAAGAAAAGCCCCCAAAAATGTCCAAGTCCTCACCTCCGAAGCCTGTGACTCTTACATGATGAAAGGGATGTTCACCTTACATGATGAAAGGGATGTTGTAGATGTCATTAAACTAAGGACCTTGATATGGGGGCATTTTTCCAGGATTATCCAGGTGGGCCCAGTGTACTCACAAGGGTCCTTATAAGAGGGCAGCAGGAGGATCAGAGTCAGCAGAAGGAGGTGTGACCACAGAAGCAGATTTGGAATGATGAGTTTGAAGATGGAGGAGGGGGCAAGCTGAGGAGTGTGGGTGGGCGCTAGAAGAAAGGAACACAGCCCACCAACACCTTCAGTTCAGTCTTTTGACCTCCAAAACTGAGAGAGAATAATGTTGTGTTGTTTTAAGCCACTAACTGTGTGGTAATTGGTTATGGCAGCAATAGGTAGACATGAATGCAGAAGGCCAGAAGGAGATTTCTGGAAGAAATCAGATTTAGGTTTGAAAACCAAACAGACTGTTTGGGGAAACCAAGGCAGGAGTAACAGGGTACAACGGTCAGACAAGGACCATCTCAGCAAAGAATGAAGGCGTTAAAGCACGCACGTTATGGAGGCTTTGCTTTAATTTCTAATTCTGTTCTGATGGTAGAGCGAGTGGAGAGGAGGAAGAGGTGATACCAAGCACAGTGTGGAAGGCCTTGAATAGCGAATAGCAATGATCTATGGCCACTATGATGCTGTGTAACACACCACTCCGAAACTGTGGCTTCAAACACCCTGCATTTCTCATTTCTCACAAACCATTGGTTCTGCTGCTCTCGCTGAACTTGCTCGTGCATCGGCAGTCAGGCGGCAGGTTGTGGGCTGCTTGGTTCAAGTTGGCCTCAGCTGGGGGTCTCTGCCCTTCTCCACGTGTCTCTCCACGGGGCTAGCTTGTGTATGTTCTCCTAGTAGTAGCAGAGGTCAAGAGAGAAGAAACACATTTACAAGCACTTTTTCTACCTTTAGCTTACATAAAGACGACTACCATCCCATTGGTGAGAATAAGCCCCTTGTTATATTAGTTTGCTAGGGCTGTCGTAACAAAGTACCACAAACTGGTAGCTTAAATAAGAGAATTCCTTCCTCACAATAAGGTGTTGGCAGACTTGGGTTCTTCTGAAGCCTCTGTCCTTGGCTTGTAGATGATTATCTTCTCCTGTGTCTTCTCTTCCCTTAGTGCCCGGCTGTGCATTACTTTTCTCTCTTTTAAGGACATCAGTCATTTAGATTAGGGTCCACCCTGATGACCTCATTTTAACTGACCTCTTTAAAGGTCCTGTCTCCAAATACAACCATATTCTGAGGCACTGGGCATTAGGACTTCAACATATGGGTTTGGGGGAAACACAATTTAGCCCATAACACATGGCCATGTTCAGAGTCATTGTGGGAGAATGGTACCAGAGGGCATTGACCCTGGGAAGCATGAACACGGACCATTAGTGTAGTCAATCTACCAGCGGAGAAATTGAAAATCTTGATTTACAGTCATTGCATGATTAGAAGTCTGCAGATTTTTAAATGGGGAGTATAATGATTTTTTAAAAATGTGTTTGAGGAAATCATATTTCCAAATATATTTCTTGCTACAGAGAATGTTGATTTAAAGAATATTAATAGGAGTAGATTCTAAATGTCATGGCTCTGATTCAGCATACTGATTTTAGTTATCTATTGCATAACAGCCCAAAATGTAGTGGCTTAATGGACCATTTTATTAAGATTTCATAATTCTGTGAATCAGGAACTTGGGCTGCAGTAAGGCAGGCACTTCAGAACACCCAGACAGAGTGTTCCAACAGGAAGCAAGAGGAAGCTTACAGGCTTTAAAGAACGGCGCCCAGAATCTGCACAGAGTACCTTCCACTGCAGGCCACTAGTCAAAGGAGTTCCAAACAAGATCAATCAATTCATTTCTAAAATCCCGTTGCTTCCTCAGGAAAACAGGATCTGAGTAGCTGGGTTTGCATGTTGTCCTTTTTGTACATGTTTGAGAAGGGTTTTCGTAAGAACACAAGCTAAGTTTCAATCCTAGGTGGTGCAGAACTGGATCCGGAAGGTGGCTAAGTCGCCTGTTGTCCTTCCTGCTGTAGATTCACAAACTACACATGTATGCACTGCTCCTGTGCCCGGGGTCTCCCAGCGTGAGCTTCTGCATTCTTAGGTGCAACCAGTGGCAGTGGCCTCAGACCCTCTCAGCGGTGGAAAAGAGCCCACTTCTGCCCCTCCTCTTGATGTTGTCATTCTACTAGCCCACCCAACCCCCAACAGAGGAGTGAGGGGCCCAGGAGAGCACCGTGCCAGCCCCTCTGCCTGAGAGGTGGGACCTAGCTCCTGGGAAGCTTCTTTTGTTATCTGATGCCTCTCAAAAGTGCACACCTCCTCAGAACCGCCACACCCCGCGTCCCTTGCTCAAAGGAGAAAGGCAGCTAATCTTCCCAACATGCCCACTAGCACTTATATTTTGGGTTGGGTTTCCTGAAAGCAGATTCTAAGGCAAGAATTCAAGTGCAAGCAGTTGTGGGGTAATCCCGGGAAGCATCTGTAGTGGTGGAGGGAGGGAAGGAAGCCAAGGCAGAGTGTGTTAGCAAGCGGATCACCACTGTAGGCACCCGGGTTCACTCCCGCTGGGGACCTCGGGGAGGCTGTGCAGTGTACCTAGAGATGCCCCATCCATGGGGTGGAAGCGGGGCCATGTACCTTCCAGGCCCACCATCACGGCGGAGAGCACGGATGGTGCTCTCTCTCAGGACCCCAACTCCCCTGCACATCGGGCCTTTGCCATGCATGCGACCAGCAGCAGAGACAGCAACCTCTGCCAGAGATGGCAGCAGGCAGGGTGGCAGGCAGAGCTGCAGGCACTTGCTGTGGGAGCTGCCTGCCCTCACGGGGCAGGGATGACAAGTGTGGAGGGCTAGGGAGGGGCTACCAACAGCATCTGCCATGAACTCAGAGAACTCACATCATGGCCATGTTTACCATTTACATCACAAGTATTTTTACAAAACAAGAAAACAAATCAAACTCTAAATGGTGTATATATCCTTAGTGAAATAAAATACAATGGAATGAAATAAAATAAATTGGAACAATGCAGAAACATATACTATCAAACACAAAAGTCACTCTCCTCTCTTTGTCTCTGGACCTCCTTCCCCAGATGTTTCCACTCTCTCAACTCCTTCTGTTGTAAATGGTTGGTTACAGTCATCCCTCTCCCTGTCCTTAGGCAGGAGCTCCTCATTATCCAAGAACATTAGCCCCGGAAAAAGCCATTAAAGGGAATCCATGTAAAACCGATCAAAATTTCATAGGAAATGGTGATTAGGAGATTATCTTGAAAACTGAAACTAAAATTATAAAAATAAATGTATTTTTATTTAATAAAACATAATCACCACTGTGCACTACTTCTTAGAAAGAGTAAAGAATAAATCAAGCATTTAAAGGGTATGAGGAGAAATTTTTCAAACAAAATTGTATAATAGCAGGATGCAATATCTTTCAGATTTGAGTTTCACAGTTCACAGAATGGCCCTTTTGGCAAAGAGCATTTGAAGACTTCATCGATGTACCCAAGGACTTGCCTTTATCTTGTGATATTCAAATCCATTTCTTCCCAGTGACTACATGTTTGTCATCAGGTTGCATTTGCCCTTTTCAGTTGTCAACCAGCCTCGCTCCTGCTTCTTACTTCAGATTTGCAGTTGACTGACTTAACATGACGGGAAGATAACTGTGTCAGGAAGGGAGTTTGACTTAGAGGGAACTAATTTATTAACATTCATATATGTATGCATGTATGTATGTATGTATGTATGTATGTATGTATGTATGTATTTTTTTCTTTTTGACAGAGAGAGAGACAGACAGAGAGAGACAGAGAGAAGGGGAGGGCCCAGAGCAGTCTCCATAGTTGACAGCATTAGTTTTCCATATAGTTTCACTCCACAGGTGGACACAGGGCTGCGCAGGGCAGGAACTGGGTCGGGAGCCTCCTGCATAGGCCCCGGCAAGAACTGAACTGGGGGCACACCCAAGCTCAGCACATGGGTCCACATGGGCGGGACTCGGGATTCGATCCTCGGTCTCCAGGGCTGCAAAGCGAGTGCTCAACCTGCTGAGCCATCCCAGCTTCCCCATATATAATTCTTAATTGTTAATTTATTGAGGTGACGTTGTTTAGTACAAATTATATAGGTTCCAGGTAGACAATTGTATAGTACCTTGTCTATATGTTGCATTATGTAATTTTTGAATATATGAATGCTTTGACAATTTCTGATTCTCTGTACAACCTCATAACTACAGAGACCAGTATAAAAAATATTCAGATAAGAGGGGCCACTGTACCTCCACTTCTCAATTTATCAAGTTTGGACATCTACTGACATCCTCACTAGAAAGTAGGAAATTACTGTCCTTAAATTGCCAGCTGCATCTCCGTGCCCTATCACATCTCTTGATTTCTGTTGTGTAATCTAAGTTCCTCTAGTTTTGCCTTCAGATAAACTTCTGCGTCCTAATCTAGAAGCTTCCCCCTGCCTCTGCTGACTCTGAAACCTGTTATAGCCTGAGAGCTGCGCAGGGGTGGCCCCGCTACAGCTGGGGATGGGCAGCCCAGAGCTCCAAGGCAGTTGAAATTGAACTTGATTCAAATTGGCTTTCTAGACCTAGTCTGTTCTCGGTACCTTGGGAAAACTGAAGTAGTAACTCTGCCCAAAACATGCATGCATGTGCAGCAGAGAAAAACATTGATGAATTAGTCTATTTTTTAAGAAGTGGGGAAGCCGGGATGGCTCAGCAGGTTAAGCACTTGCCTTGCAGCCCCGGGGTCCAAGGATCAAGTTCTGGCCTGGCCCTGGCCCCCAATTCAACTTTCTCAGGGGCATGCCTCCTATGAGGGAGGCCCCCTGCCTGGTTCCCACCCTGCATGGCCCTCCTCCAACCTGTGTGGAATGAAACTATGTCAAAAACTGATGACATACAACTGTGGAGACTGCTCTAGGCCCTCCCCCTTCTTTCTCTTCATCAAAAACAATAAAATAAATCTTAAAAAGAAGAAGACAAAGGTGATGGTTTTCTTTTTTTGTTTTCTTTTTTTTTTTTAAGTAGGAGTTAATGTCGATAATAATTTTGAAACCCATGTTTCTATCCTATAAAGGGAATTAAACCTCAAATCTAGAAGAACAGAACCTTCCAGGGCAGCACTTCCCAAACCTGCAAACACATCCTGAACACCTGAGGAGCCTGGTCCCCAGGCCCCGTTTCTGGCCTCTGGGAGGGGGACTGGGGAATCCACTTTCTTATCTGGAAGCCCTTGTTTCTGACCCTTCTGGAGCCACCATGAAGGGCATTCAGGGGCCACTTTTCTCCAGGTGGCCCATTATCCTGGTGAGGCCACTAGTGCAGGAGGTGGAGGAGGAGGGAGGAAAAAGCAGGAACTGATGTTTAGTGCATCTCACACGCCAAGTTCTAAGCCAGGCTCTACGCATACATTAATCTCTTTATTCCTCACAACCATCATGAAGGGTCAGCGTTCCCATTTTACAGATAGTAAACCTGAAGCTCACAAAGGTCAGGCAAGGTATTCAGCTCATTCAGCTTATAAATGGTAAAACCAAGATTTGAACCCATGTAACTTGATTAAGCAAGACCATTTCTGGGGACAGAAGTGGAGAAGAGGGTGTTATGGGCTAAATTACATCCCCTCAAATTTTAATATATTGAAGCTTTAACTCCCAGTACCTCAGAATGTGACGGTACTTGAATATAGGACATTTAAAGAGGTAATTAAGGTTAAATGAGGTCATGGGGGGACCCTAATCCAATATGACTAGTGACCATTCAAAGAGGTGGAGACACCAGGTACACACTGGTACAGACGAAAGACCATGTTAAGGACACAGGAAAGAGATGGTCATTTCTAAGTCAAGGCCAACACTTTGATTTTGGACTTTCAGCTTCCAGAACTGTGTGAAAAGAACAGTCTGTTGTGTAGGCCACTCAATCTGTGGCATTTTGTATGGCAGCTCTAGCAAACATATACAGAGAGAAAATGGAAAAGAGAAGAGAAGGGAAAGAAAAATAAAAGGGGAAGAAGAACGAGTAAGAAGGAAGTGTTCAATCTTGAGTTCATTTGGGGTTTAGGGGAAAGGCTTGCATATCATGAATCAGTGGAAAAACAGTGAACACGATTTTGAGGAAATCTCTTTTAACTATGGGTGTCAGGGAAGCCTCTAGAATGAGCTATGCATAGATGAGTGCCAGACACGTTCTCGTTCGTCCTGTGCATCAGCTGACCCCCACCAAGGATGGCCTTTGTTTTACTCCTCCTGCACTCCTGACAGGACATGATACCCCAAAAGGAGCAGTCAAAGGGAAATCACACTGACTGTACTAAACAGCCAAATTCTGCTTTTCAACTGGGTTTCCAAGTCCATCATGGAGGAATGGTTCAGATCTACACATATTTCCTAACCTTAGAGCCCTATACGGCCCCTCCCCACTCACTGCCTCCAGTTCTGACTTTAAAGTTCCGGAGAGCAGCTAAAGAAGAGAATTGAAGACCAATTCCTTCACCTCCACCAAAGCGGATTCCACAAAGCAGCATCCGCCTTCTCACAGAGCATGCTGATTGCTGGCAGTTAACAGCATGTCAGCTGGAGAGGGGTCCATGCTGGGGGTGGGAGAGGGCTGAGCACCTGCCAAGGTGTGTTCACAGCAGATGCTTAGCTCTTCCTTTAATGTCATCTAATCATTTGAGGGAGCAGAGCTGAAAGAGTCTGTGCAAGAATGTCAAGGGCTGAGCCATTTACATTAAGAATTGATAGGGCCATGTCTTCAAAAATGGGATAAATTCGTAGCCACACAGAAGTGTTGTTAGTGCTTGGACAGGGAGGATGGTTGGTTTTTGTTTGTAGGATTGTTTGTTTCTTTACTTTGCATTAGAGATTCTGAGGTAACAGATGGGACAAGGTCATTTATTGCATTAGTCGTTTGCGTTCGTCTGTCAGTGTTTCTCTCTCTGAGAACCAAGAAGGCAGCCATGTTTTTCTTGCTCCCGGACGTCAGAGAAGGGCCATATAATAGGAACAGCAGCAGGAGTTGCCTGTGTATACTATTTGCCTTTTGCTTCTCTGAAACATGAGGTCCTTGGGAGGGTCTGAGTTTGGAAGCCTTCAAACAGATCCTGAGACAAGGACATCAGTCCACATAGTTATTTGAGAGGTGATGTCAGGAGGGACCGCAAGAGTGTGGGGAAGTCGGGATGGCTCAGGGGATTAAGAGCTCACTTTGCAGCCCCAGAGAACAAGGATCGAATCCCAGCCCCAGCTCATGTGGACCCATATGCTGAACCAGGATGTGCTTCCCATGTGGGAGGCCCCCAGCCCAGTTCCCACCCTGCACGGACCTGCCCACCTGTGTGGAATGAAACTATGTCAAAAACTGATGAAGTACAACCATGGAGACTGCTCTGGGCCCTCACCCTTCTCTCTCTCTCTCTCTCTCTCTCTCTCTCTCTCTCTCTCTCTCTCTCTCTCTCTCTCTCTCTCTCTTCCTCTCTCTCTCTCTCTCTCTATGTCTAAAACAATAAATAAACCTTAAAAAAAAAAAGAGTGTGGGGAAGTGAAGAAGGTGAGGGAATTGGCATGTTAGCAATGTGGGCAACCAGGGCTCAAGCTCACAAGGCAAGCCTGAAGACAGTGCAGATGATGCCTCTGAAATATTTCAATTGAGAAGCAAAGCCTCGAGGATATTTATCCGCCAAACCTCATCCATCTTTGGTTGAGGGCTGCTCCTGGAGGGCCATTAGCAGCCCAATACTTGAGCTTGCCCTGTGAGCAGTCCTAGAGGCTGCGGAGGCCACAGGCGCCTGGAGTGGAAGTGGACTTCCAGTGGGCTTGGGAATAACGAGGGCCTGAGCAGACTTGGGTGAGATGCCAGTCTCTGCCACGAGGGTTATGCTGAAGGAGGAAAGAGGTGAGTACCTGTGAGGACCATGAGAGAGAGGAAGGGAGTTCCAGGAAGGGAAGGGTCATGGAGGACTCACAGGCTTCACATGTAGGGCGCGGTCAGGAACGAAGACTAAACTACCCGGCCTGTGTTTGTCTGCCACACTTGGGGCCCAGGAACTGTTCCTGGTGTTGAGGTCTAGCCTCCCTAGGTGACCTTCACAACTGTCAATCAGAATAGATGCCCAACAAGTTACAACTGACACTCAACCAGTCAGAACCAACAGTAGCCACCATGCCGGTAGAATAGCTGTAGTTTTAGGAGAACTGAGACCTAAACACAAGCTGGAGACCAGTGCGCTCTGACGCCAGCTCCCAGCCTGCATTCTGTATGCTTTCCTCTCACCCCCATCCTCTCTTTCAGGAGCAGCCTTCATGTGGTCCAGTGTTCTTTGTTTAAGAATTCTCACTCAGGAAAGGCTCGTTGATCAATCATTTACACCATGGTATGAATTTAAGACACTAAAGCATTTGAACAGTGAACTTCAACTTGAGTGTGGAAGAAAAGGCAGAATCTCCATGGAAGATGTCCATAACAGGGCAACTTTGCCCTGAAATAACTCCACTGTGGCGGTCCACCAGGGTAGACTGTAAAGCAGGCCAACGTTACTGAAGTGTTTTTAAGGAGATTGTTGCCTTCCTGTCTTCCCAGATCCGTCCTTGTGTCCCTCACATATCAAAGCCTTCATGCCCACCTTGGTTGCTGACCTAGCTCTTCCTCAGAGCCTCACCCACACGTAATACAGTCCCACCAGAAACCAGCTCTGTGTTGTACTACCACACGGATCAGTGAGGAACCTCAAGCTAATTCTAAGCAGAGCGCCCTGCATGTGCCCACTGTGTTCTGGGACTGGGGCTGGGGGCTGCAGAGGGGTGACGAAGAGCTCCCGTGTCATCCTCCATGGTGCTGGCCCCTGCACGGGCCCCTCCCCACAGTTCCCACAGCCACACCTCACCTAAGACTGCGTCTCATCTAAATCAACCCCAAACACCCTTCATAAGCGTTTTCCAGCCACTGCAGCCACGCCCCCCCATCACTTTGTCCTGGATTTTGCTGCCAATTTTTCTTCTGAAAGCACAGCCAGAAGCAAGCCATTCCCTCTGCAGACCCTGCAGTGGGTTCCCACTGCCCCTAAATAAGTTCTAAGTGATTGAGCCTGGCTTCCAGGTCGTGGAAACACGTGTGCCGGCCAGCTGTTCTACACTCTTCCCCCAGTTTCCCAGAACCCATGGAACAAACCGCTCTCACCTGTGGGCAAAACAACCACCCTTGAACCTGCCCGTGAATTCCGTGGGCAGGAAGGACGGGTGACCGCGGCCCCTCCGTGTCGGGGGCCTCACCTGGGAGTTGTCTGAATGGGCGGGGCAGAGGCCAGGATGAGCTCCCTGTGAGGCAGCCTCCTCACACCAGGGCTGGCTCGGGTGGCCAGACCTACGTGGGGGCTCAGGGTTCTTCACACAAGCGCTCCCGCGCCCACGGCGCCTGAACAACAACCTCCTTGATGGCCTGCCTCAGCCACCTGGCGTCACCTTTTACTCTTCATTCCGGTGGCTACAGACAGGACACCGGCCCCACTTTCCGAAGGCAGAAGAGATAGGCCATGACAGATGTTGTGGGCGTCATCTTGGGAAATACTTTCAAAGCCAAATGAAACTACCAGCAGGTAGCCGAGCGTAGCCCCACTGTCCCACCTTGTCCACTATCCTCACCTACCCAAACCCGGCCCTCCTTCAGGCCCCACCACACGCTTCCTTCTCCACGAAGCCAGTCAGTTCTTCGTCAGCCACTCCCCACACTGTAGCTGTTTTCCTCAGGCGTCTACTCCCCTCTATCTTGTGTCCTAAGTGCCTGGAGCAAACCGACTGCAGGTCCTTCTGGTTGGCAGGGTTAGTGCCTCACTCCCTCCTATGGTCCCTCTGTGTCTGGGAATTAGTCTGACCCACAGGGGGTTCAAACCTCATGAGATTTTCAGCGCACCCCGCGAGAGACCAGCGTAACAAGAACAATGAGTGCTGGGAATGTGTCTGTGGTGAAATGTGTCTCTGGAAAGTTTATCAGCCTTTGAATGCAGCCCCCAGTCCTGGCCCAGTTCCAGCTGGCAAGTTCTGGAGAACAAGCTGTGCAAGCTGGACATTGTCACTTATACTGTCCAGGCTCATATGCCCACCCACGGCTCTTTAAATATCATGCTCTGAACAAGCTGCCCCAACCTTCCAGGCTTGACAGACACCCCGTCTGGGGTTGCCAGGGGAAGGCTAGCGCACAGAGCTCTTAGCTGTACCAACTCTGGGGTCCCACAGCATCTCAGCTCAGTCTCAGACATCTTTCTGCTGGGGTAACAGTGCTCATGTGCAGACTGTAGCTACTATATCTCTCCCCCCCCACCCCCACCCCCGACAGCCCTATTCAGGTATA
Source organism: Craseonycteris thonglongyai (assembly GCA_004027555.1). NCBI lineage: Eukaryota > Metazoa > Chordata > Mammalia > Chiroptera > Craseonycteridae > Craseonycteris > Craseonycteris thonglongyai. Next base: position 49,590 of record PVKE010001937.1, read on the forward strand.
ATTGACAAGTAAAATCGCCATATATTGAGAGTGTACCTGTACATCCTGATGATTTGATATATGTGCACATTGTGAAAGAACTCCCCACATCTAGTTAATTTGCTCCACCTTCTTGACCAAGGTCGGCAAATTGCCCTGGGAGTCAGATCCGGCCCCTCTCCTGTTTTAGTGAATAAAGTTTTATTGGAAGATAGGCATGCCCATTCATTGCATTTTGCCTATGGCTGCTTTCCTGCTACAATGGCGGAGTGCAGGAGTGTGACAGCGATCATATGGCCCACAAACCTAAAGTATTTACTATCGGGTCCTTCACAGAAAAAGTTTGCTGACCCTCACTTTAGACAATCATAGATGACGTCACCATCCCCCAGTCTAGAAATGGGCAGCAGGGAGAACAATTCCAGTTGGCCCATTCCACTTCCCACTCCATTCAACCTGAGACATTCCAACAAGGGAGGAAAAGGCTCCAGAAAGCCCCCAGGAGAGAGTCCCACATAGCAGATCGAAGGCATAGCACAAAGGAGGCTCTTGGCACTCCCAGGCCATCCAGCCTCCATTCCTCCCGTCTCCCGCTACAGTGATAGGCAGGCTCCGTTCCCCTGCCTCGGCTGAAGTGGTGTGTGCAGGGCTAGGCAAAGCCAAGCGCTCAGGAGTCCCTCTCCCATCAGCTCCACGAGAAGCACCCCCAGGCGAAGCCGGGATGGCGAAGCCTGATGGGCGCTCACTTTGCAGCCCCGGGGACCCAGGATTGAGTCTCAACCCCGGCCCGTGTGGCCCCATATGTTGAACTGGGGTGTGTTTCCCATGTGGGAGGCCCCCAGTTCAGTTATCACCCCCCCCCCCCATTCTGCCCCTGTCTTGAGGCACAAGCTTGTATTACAAAATCTTTTTTTGCAAGACTCTGCCCCCAGCTTCCATCACTATGGTGACCACACTGCATTTTCCTCTGATTATTGCTGAAGGTTTTATACCAAAGGTGCAGGAGTTTCCAATACAGAGCTGATAACCTTGAACCCCACAAGACCTAGCCAGGAAGCTTTTTTATTAACAAACCTCCAGCTTTGACCCACCTGCAAGGTGTTCATCTCTCTGTAGGTTGGGTTCTCGTTAATAGGGATTTTTATCATATTTCCTTCTCTCTTCATCTGGAGTCTCCTCCTCAGGAAAAAATAACAGCCTGACAGCAGTGCTGGAGGCAAGCTCCCTGCCCGCTGAATCGCGGAGCACACAGCAGGAGCTCCACACCTGTGATGTGAATAGAAAGGCCAAGCGCTCGTGTTTCGTGTGGGAGCCAGTCATGGATCATTGCCCGAGCACCTCTGGGTAGAGCAGCTGGCTACACATAGCACCAGGGAGTTAAATTTGTGTTTACAGGGAAAAACAAATAGTTAAAGCAGAGCAAAGACTCTAAGTGACCATTAGAAACATGCCCATTGCTGTTCAACCCCTGCTGAGCATCTCCACTTGCAAAGACAAAAAAGCCGTGGGCCCAGCTCCAAAACAGTCCTCAGCCCTGACTCCCACCCTTTGGGTTGACTTTTATTTTTCTGCTGAGGGAGTGTAATGTTTCTGCTTGCTGTGTTTGTAACCAAGGGATTGGTCCCCTTCTTTCACTTAAGACAATCTCGACGTCCTGTCCTTACAGGCTGGTCCTTGTCCCTCAGGGCTATTGGAGCACTTCCTCCAGGCTGCTCTGTCTGAGGCCGGCTGCTGGCTCCAGTGCTAGACCATACGCTCCTTGAAGGCGAAGCCTGTGTCACTCACCCCGTGGGCTTCGGGATCCTCCGCCACATCCTGGGACCCAGTGTGTGTGCAGTAAGGCTGAGACACACCTGATGCTCCAGTGCCCTTCCACTCTGCATAGAACTCCAACACGCCTGTGTTGCCTCCATTCGCCCCTCAATTCACAGAAAAAGAGAAACATGCCCTGCATGTACTATTCCCTCCACCTCTACATTCTTATGGACCAGTTCTCACACCCTTCCTTCCTATTTAGAGAAGAAGCACCTTCCCACTGGCTCATAAGCCTCTTCTCGCCCCTCATCACTGCAAGACGAATGTCCACAAGCCTCAGCATGCATTCAAAACCTAGAGTCACCACCCCGAGGTGGCCACACCAAACTACCTGCCCCTTCTTACCTCCACCAGGCCTGCTTCAGCCCTGTGCCTCTACCACGCTCTCCCACCTTCTCATCTTTCAAGATCCCAAAGGGCATCCTCTCTAGCTCCCTCCCCTTGCTGCTCACAGCACAGTCGTGAATCTAGCACTTCGCCCTGCCTGTGCTGTCACTTTGTGTTTGCTTGTCTGTGTCTCCATCCAAACCGTAAGGATCCTTAAAGCAGGGACTCTGCTTTGCTCATCTTTGCATTGCAGTGCCTAGCACAACGCTGGGCACATGGCAGCCGCTGTAACAGGTTTTCGTATCATCCAGGGATGGTAAAGCCAGCAGATCAGGAGAGGACTGGCATTAAAAAGACAGTTTGTTCCTGAGGGTTCCCAAGGGTAGAGGGCGCAGCATGCTGGGGGATGGGGAGTTCATGGAAAAGCACCAGAATGGGCCAGGAAGCAGAGGGAGTGAGGGGGAAACGTGGACAAGAACCTTCACTGAGGTTTCCATAGGAAGTGATGAACACAGCAGGGTGAGCAGGCTGAGCACTGGCTTGTTTGAATCATTTCAGAGGGCTCTGGGGTGTCCTGGCTGTTCCTAGTTGCCTGGCATCTGGTTGGGGTCACAGGGCAAGTGGATAGTGGCCCCAAGTGTGAGGATCCAATAAGGGATGTTGTTGGTGATGTAGACTCTGGATTGGTTGCTTTGAATGTGGATTAGTTGCTCTGTGAGGAGGGCTGCTCCTGAAGATGCAGGAGACAACAAGGAAGGCAGGACACACTCCAGCATATCATCAGGGTGTCCAGAACAAGTGTGGTCAAGGCATGTGTGAGGGGCAGGTGTTAAAGCATCAGGGTTACGTACATTAGAAACATGGTTATACAGGAGGTGCTTGAAAGAAGTAAAAATAATGACCAAATGGATAGATGGATGGGTGGGTCAGTGAATGGGTAGGTAGGTGGGTGGGTAGACAGATGGATGGATGGATGGATGGATGGATGGATGGATGGATGGATTGATGATGAATAAAATGGGTTTAATGGGTGGGTGGGGGTGGATAATGGATAAAGGTGGATGGATAGAAGGCTCACATGTTAGTAGTTTCAAATAGTTTAGAGAGATCAATAAAACATTTTGATTTTTTTATCTTTTAGTTTTTTGCATGTTTTAAATATAGGAGAGTTATATGTCCATAAAATAATTATCAGAAAATCTTGGGAAATAACAGCAGTTTTCTTTCATAGCCCAGCTATGACACACATATTTTACAAACACCATTTATTCACTTTTTTTCCCCTTTTAACTGAGGTTCAACATGAAATTCATATTATTGTTCTAAGTTGGTGGGGGTGTAGACTCTATGTTCATCATTTCAATAAATGCAAATAAAAATTGCAACATCCCAATTCTGAAGAGCTATTCATGCTGATGGAATTCCAGACCTCGAGTGGGATGTTCAAGGTCAAAGATAAAAGCAGTTGAGGAAACTGGGCCTTAGAGTGGTTCAGTGGCTTCAGAAGTGGCTAAACTGGGACTGACATCCCAAGTTTTTGATGCCTGATGCCTCTCTCTCTCTCTCTCTCTCTCTCTCTCTCTCTCTCTCTCTCTCTCTCTCTCTCTCTCTCTCGAGCAAATACCAAATTTTTCTACCAATTGAGAAATTACTGATGATTTCATACGTAATACAAAGATAGATGTTTCCAAGGAAGTCAAACTTTGGAAACAGCGCAGAAACACAGCTCTCAGACACATCCCAGAAATATCCTTGTTGTACATCCCTTGCTTTAATCTGTTTTATATTATCATAAGGGTATTTTAACTTTTTTAGGTTGGCATTATCAGTCTCATTAAAAAAACACCCTGCCAGCTTACATAAACCCAGTGAATATAAATCCAAACGCATACAAAAGGAAAAAAGATTGCACTGGTGAGATGGAAGATGGCAAACCATTGCCATGACTAAAATCTCATATGCGACGGTTTTGGTCTACCACTGGAAAAATCTCAGAGGAAATTTGAGATGCTCAGAAGGCAAATATGAAACAGATTTCCACTGGTCCCAAAAAGAAAGCCACGGGGGCCCGTGTGTTTCAGCTGGGAGCTAATAAAAAGTGGGGAGCTAAAACACACGACTGCAGTCAGTACAAGGGACATGATATTCAGTGAAGGAGGCCAGATTGTTTATTGCCTGTTTCTCAGGCCCAGTTCATTAAATGTCTCTGTTGAAAACCCACATAGTTCCAAATTCTAAATGAAGGGGACTCGCCTAGCAAAGAGAGATTTGGGTAATTTCTGGCTAAAGCTTTATTTATACACACACACACACACACACACACACACATACCCCACACACACAGGGCATCAGAAATAAGGTGACAGAGCACAGGGAGCAGACATGGGGCAGTCAGGATGCCCAGCCCCTCATTATAAAAAATGCACAACAACCCTGCACAAATGACAAAAATAAAAGGTCTTAGCGGCCACCACTGTCACTCTCTCCAGTCCCAACACCAAAATCACATCTTTTGTGAGTTTGGTAACACACTGACTGCTCTCTTCGCGCTGGGCCAGTTGTGGCAGCAACACACCAGGGGAAGCCAGCCTCCTAACCAGGCGGCCTGTTTCTCCTTCGGTTCTGCCTCTGCCCTGCGCCCAGGGCCCCTATGCATCTTGTCTCCGGGAAAATTTGCTGACCTGCAGAAACACTTCCAATTAAAAAAAAATTCTACTCTCCATCTCCATCTCCCACACTTCCCTGAAGAATTTTGAATTCAAATCCCAGCGCCTCTTAAAAACAGTCTCAAGTGATTGTGATGCATGAGCCAGGATTGTGAGCCCTGAATATTCTCTCTACATAATATATACCAGTCATGACACTGAAAATACTTTGCATATACTGGGTTAGCTTGAATGTGACTAGACATTAGATGATATAAAATTATTAGTAATTTTTTTAGGTGTGACAATAATACTGTGGTTGTTAGAAAAAATTAAATAGACACTCATAGGGATAGAGATAAATCACATAGAGCAAAATGTAAATAATTGAACCTAGATGGAAGGTATGTGGATACTTATTGTACTATCATTTCAACTTTTCTCACAGTTTTAATATTTTCATAACAGAAAATTGGAAATAAGAAAATAGCCAAATAAATATGATTATTATTATAGAATACTTATAACTATAACTTATAATTTAAAAAAATATTTGTTACATTAAAGATTTCCCTTGTCAAGGTATGCTAATCTTTCAGAAATCTAGCAGGTGATGACCCCAGAAAGTGACTAAGAAGTGGGTGCTGGGGTGGTGGTGGGGTATGAGGGCTCACTCTGCAGATGTGGGTGTCATCTGCACAGACTTCAAGGAGGGCAGTTCAGGAATGTTCGTCAAAAGCGTTTCCCCAGCAATTGCCCTGCTAAGCATTTAGCCTTAATACAAAAGCAAATAAGCAAATAAGAAAATATAGGGTCTAAGATATATGTATAAAAGTGTTCATTTCAGCAGTTCATAAAAGAAAAACAACCGGCAACCAGTCTTCACTCAGGGGCTGATGTAGCCACATGATGGAATAATATTTAGCCATCACAATGCAAGATATAGCTCTATATATGTTAACACAGAAAAATGTTCACAGTCAAAAAGGCAGGTTAGGGGGTAACAGGATAGCTCAGCAGTTGAGCACTTGCCTTACAATTGCAAGGTTTGGGGTTCAATTCCTGGCCCCAGCCCATGCAAACCCATACGCTGAGCTACGGAGCAACTGGTAACCACTCAAATGGTGACAAAGGTTCTTTCCTCCCATGCAAGAGGCTCCTAGTTCAGTTCCCACCCTGCACCCACCTGTGTGGGACAAAACTGTGTCGAAAACTGATGACATACAACTATGGAGGCTGCTCTGGGCCCTCCCCTCTCTCTGTCTCTCTGTCTTTCTTCTCTCAAACAATAAAATAAATC
>PVKE010001937.1:63716-90534 GCA_004027555.1 Craseonycteris thonglongyai
AAAAAAAAAAAAAAAAAAAAAAAAAAAAAAAAAAAAAAAAAAAAAAAAAAAAAAAAAAAAAAAAAAAAAGAAAGTGACACTGACAGTCAAACAGGGTATTCGAGTGAAAACAGTGAGACTGGTAGTCAACAAATCCGTATGGCTGACTATTCAACAGAAGATTCAAATTCTAGTGAAGGTAACTCTACCCAACATAATGTCCATAAACATGCAAGACCTGTATCTATGTCAAGCAGTGATGACTGTGATTCAGGAGATGAAGAATGGAATTGGGAAGAAATAGAAAAACTCCAAATATAAAACCATTTACCCAGAATGCTCATATAAATAGTTTAGCTTTGCAGACTAGGAGCAAATCCTATCTATGCCTCTCTGTATTTTGAAACAAGTGCTAAGTGATTTTTTTTGAAGTGATAATCATTAAAAACAAATAGATACACAAGTCAAAAGATAAAGGACCAAAACTCAAAGGATGAGGAGTGGTCTCCAGTAACCAGTGATGAAATGAAAGCATATCTTTCATTACATATCATAATGTCACAAGTATAAAAATCTAAAATAGATATGTACTGGTCAAAAGGGGCAATTTAGAGACTCTGATATTTACAAAAAAACTATGCCTCACAAACGTTTCTTGGCTGTATCACATTTTCTTCACTTTGTGGATACACAAACTATGTAAAAAAGACAGAATATGAAAAGTGCAAAGTACAAATGACTGTTTGAATAAATTGTAACTATTATATGCTCCAGATAAAGATGTCTCCCCAGATGAGTCACTGATGAAATCCAAAGTATGGATGGGATACATGCCATTTATAGCTACAAAGTGAGCCAGATCTGGAATCAAAGTTTACAAGTTATGTGAATCCAATACTAGATATGCATCCACAAATAAGTTGGAAAACAGGATTTTTTGCTCATATTGAATTTCATTTAATTCGTATGTCTAGGGGTCAACACACATTGGATATTGTCAGGTTTAGCTCTCCCCACCCTCCTTGGGACTCTATGGCACATAGTGGGAAAATAGTTGCGTATTTCCCAGTGTCATCAAACCATGTACACAAGGCTGAGTGGGCTGGCTCACCAGTACAGACAGCACAGGCCACATTTAGCTACATGTGAGACAAAGCAGATTCGTTAGAGAGGCCCAAGGTTCGGGTCTGAGCCCCACCTCTGCTACATACTATCAAGTCCAGGTAAGGTCTCTCTAAGCTTCACATTCCTCACAAATTACATGAAAATACTAATATGTTTATTAATAGTGTTTTTAAGATGTTCAAATGAGGTAACTTTTAGGAAAGATCTTCTTAAGAGGCTGTTCAAATGCCCTTTATAAATCTTGTGTGGACGAAAGGCAGGGATTTGTAGTCCCGATCACTGGGTGGATGAAAATATTGAGATTGACAACTACATAATAACCAAAACTTCATCCCATTATATATTTGCTCATTGCTCTAATTGATGTAACTCAACAAAAGGATCTTTGATCCCTCAGCTTGCTCCCCAGGTCCATGCTACTAAGATGCATCACTAAAGAGGTCCTCAGTTTCAATATTAATAATGTACATTTGTGTCATTACTACTAGAGAGAATTTTCAAGATGCTGAAAAGTCGGCACTTGGGACAATACTATCTCTGAACCACTGACATGTTTCATGACTGGAAAAAAATAATCCCTTAGTTTTGAGCAGGCAGTGACAATATGGTTCATTTCTGGCCCAGTAAACTTTTCTAGTAGATAGAAAATAAAAATTAAGTTTGTCTGACACATCTGAGTAAACATCTGCTGTTTCTGCCTTTTCAGTGTCTCTTTTTTTAACTTCTCTTAGGACGTATGCTTTGGGTGGAGCCACCCCTTCAGGGATGGAACCTAAAGGCTGTTGGTGTCTCAGGCATGCATATGTGTATAACAGATGTACTTTTTCCAAGAACAGGAAATCCAATTAAATAGCTTAAACCATGAAGGCGGTTTATAAGTCCATATAACTGATGCAATCCAAGGTTTCAAGTACAAGCTTGATTTGGGGCTCAAATGATAAAAGGGCCAAAGGTCTCGCCTTCAAAGTTCGCTCATCTCAGCAATGCTCGCCTATCAGGGTTGCACAATGGAAGCCAACAGCTATGTCCTCCCTTTCCCAGAGGTGTATGTTCTAGCATTGCCATAGAAAATCCTGACATTCATTCTTGGATTGGCTTGAATCACGTGCTGGCCCCAGACCAGCTCCACTCCTGAAGTTGGCGACCTCAGAGCACCTAGATCTTGAACATGGTTAGAGCAAAGAGAAGAATGTATATTTGGAAGGCAACCACACATGTCCACCCTGTTCTGTAAGTGGTGTGGATTTTAGTGTATGTGCTAGCGGTTTAGTTTCGGATGTTTTCATCTTGTGTAGCATTTCAGGATGGGGAAATAAAGGTTGGCGACAGTAGTTATGCATTAGATACCATCTCTCCACAATAAATACAATTTATCCTTTAGATTTGGAAATTTATCTTTTTATATGAAATCCAACCGATTTCACTCTGTTCAAGTGCCCACATTCTGAAAGAACACAGATGAAATGTCAAACATTTTTAAGAATATGAGGCAAACAGAAGAAAAAATCATATAGATGACATGAAGAATGTTAAAGTATAAACAAAGTCATGACACTGTAAACAGAGTACATAACTTGACTTTAGTAAATATTTAGCACTGGACACGAAAATAAATTTCCAGTCTTAAAATAACGACACCTTCAGCTACAGAAGAAGCTTACAGAGAAGTCAATCTATTTTCAAAAGTGTAGCCTTGATTCTGGGTGGTGAGCACACAGTGCAATATATGGACGATGTAGTGTGGAACTGTACACCTGGAAACTATGTAGTTGTTGCCAACCAATATCACCCCAATAAATTCACCAATAAAAAAAAAAAGTGCAGCCTTCACTTTTATTAAACTCTAGCCTTTTCTTTTTAGTTTTCAATAATGAGTGTCTTTTTGCCTTTTATAATTTCTTCACATTTTTCAAAGATCTTTATGTAACTTAAAAGTGCACTTAAAATGTTAATTATGCTGACCATATTTTTTCTGTTACTTACCTAATATTCACTTGGCACCCTATCAGTGTCTTTGAGAGGAAATACATAGGCCACTATTTGGGTATTATAAACGTAAACCTTTCTAAACATTTGGAGTGAAATCTCTTCAGTCCTTTAAGTTTGTCTGCATTTATAATGAGAAGGGTACCACAATCAATTTCCACTTCACAGGGCTTTGTGAGTGTAAATACACATATACGAAGATCGAGTATCAGCCATGTCCCAGACTCCAAAATATCACTCTGTCCTACATGCCTCAAATGCCACCATAAAAAGGCCATTAATCTGGATTTAGCCATGGCATATTTGGCAACCTCAAACTGGAAATAAAAAAGTTTAATGATTCAATGCCCGCCCACCCACCAACCAGTCAAGCTCTGAAGAAGTAATAAGATTTGATAGAAGGTACCAGGTCAAAAGAGCCTGAGGTATAAAGAAGGCTCATGAGGTCAAGTGGGAAGCAACAGGCCTAAGTTAATGTTCAGGGTCTAGAAAGAGAAGAGCACTAAGGATAGACTTCCCTTTAGTCAACATCAAACCCTGGAGAGGTAAATAGATGTGCTTTGTAAATATCATTAAAGGGGAAAACAACTGAATGTGACCTTTCAAGACCTAAACTTTCAAAACATTAATTCTTATAAAGAAAATGAGACTTTCTTCTGAGTTTCCTTTTTTCTATGCAGAAATTTAAATACACTTTAATGAGAAATATTTACTCAATATTAACAACATGATTTACTCAATATTACACAACATTCAATTGTGTGAAGTAGAATAGTCTTTCAATTAAAATATTACTTCAATAGGTTTTTTTCCGAATGGAGAGAACTAAGGTTTACATGTAGCTACTAAAATCTTACTTAAATAAGAGAAAATTTCACTGATTTTCCATTAATATTTTATGATTTTAAAGTACATATAGAAAAACAAAATGATTTAAAAAGATACATTTATGGTTTCATTACTGACATTTATTTGTGGATCGTGCACAAAAACAATTCCATTAGCATATTTATTAGATTATCCATTTCAGTGCTCATAATAATACGGTCATCTTAATTTGGGTATTTGAAATTTAGAAGTATTGTATTCATTGCTGTTAGTAAGCTATCTGAAGTGGAACTCCAGGTTACTTATTTGTAATTAGGATTCAGACAATGTCCATGCTTCCAAATACCACACAAAAACTGGAAAAAGTGGCAGAGACTGATTAATATCAGACAATCTGTATTCAAACAACACTATGACTGCAATGAAGAAAAAGCCAAATTGAACCATAGGCTTTTGCATTCTGCCTAGCCTGAATAAATTTCACAAACTCAAGAGAGACCCTCAAACTTTTAACATTCCTCACTCTTTAGGGACAGGTAAATGGCAGCATCTCCTTTTGTGGTAAGAACACTTGACTAGTTATTAGATCACACCTAAGCCCCTGGCTCTGCCTCAGTGACCCTGTGACTCTTGTGATTTTCTTGATTCTACAAGTTAATTTGATCTAAACCAAGCTTGTCCAACCCATAGTCCATGGGCCGCATGCAGCACAGGACGGCTTTGTAGCCCAACACAAATTCATAAATTTTCTTTAAAAATTAAGAGATTTTTTTTTTTTTTTTTTAGTTCATCAGCTATCCTTAGTTTTAGTGGATTTTATATGTGGCCCAAGACAATTCTTCTTCCAATGTGGACCGGGGGAGCCAAAAAAATTGAACACCCCTGATCTAAATCATCTCTGGGTGCAAATTTGCAATTCACAGGTCCTCTGATTCCTAAGAAACTGGGATGCTGAAAGAGCACATCAGATCATGCCAGTGGTTCTCACAGTGTGGTTCCCACACCATCTCCACCTAAGAATACTTAAGAAATGCAAAACTGGGAGACCCACCTCAGACCTACATAATCAGTAATTTCTGTTTTGAGAACAAGTGCTCCAGGTGTTTCTAATGCAAACTATACAGTATGAGAACTAGTGGGTTACCAAAACTACATTTAATAAAAATCAGTTCCAAACACAATGTAAATCAAATAAATCTAAATCCCATTATTATAATCAGTTTATCAACTACAAATTTTCAGGTTTATAGCACACTGAAGTCATCTCAATCATTCTCTGAAAATTCTGAAAAGACACAGCCACAGAAGACTTGGGTAATTTTAGCTACTAATAGTCACTGAAACTTAGTTTTACCCCTAATTAGAAAAGTTAGAATTTTTAATTACTTTTCCAAAGGTTATTAAGAAAAAAAATTATTTCCTAACCTTGAATACTTTCTCTTAATTGTCAATAATTATTTAATAAATGGCATATTCAGGTTTGTAACATATGCTAAAAGATGAACTTCATCAATACAAAAGATAACAGTACATAATAGATTTTTAAACTGGTAACATAATAAATTGAAGTTCTGAGTTATTCTATACATTACAGTAAATATAGTTGCTTTTCATAATGACTACCTTGGTTTTTAATTTCTAATGTTGTGAAATTTCACAATATGTACATTGTGGCTCCATAATCAACTCTCTGACTAAATTATAATTATAATATTGTAATTATTGTATATATAAAATATACTAATGAAATAAATTACTTTATAACTTATTATATAAACTATTAAATAAATAATACTTCACCTTGCTAAAGTATCCTGATCTCTCTTAAATTAGATCACCACATACTAAGAGGTCTTCTTCAATTTCATAATCTATTTAGTCTTTATTTTCTAAGACTAATAAGAATTAGGTTACTTAAGAGAAAAAGACCTCTTTATCAGTTGCCCCACACTGTTTTTAAACATGGTTCCCATGACACCAAACAAGTGATACTGTAGATAAAATGCCTCAAATAATACGATAAAAAATCAATGACTGGGAAAAAGCAAAAATCTGAAATATACTTCTATAATTTTCTTCCATTACAGGTTTTTAAAAAATATATTTATACGTCTAATCAGGAATAAGAGAAGATAATGTGGCACCTGAGTCCTGGTACGAATCTGTAATGAGGTATCTTTTTGGATTTGTTTTGATACAACAGAAACTTAGTTCTTGAAGGGCTTACCCAAAGTCACTGGACTTGTTTTATTTTATTTGGAAACAAAGTCATTCCTGCAGCACACAGCTTAAACCTGAGAAGATATCACTACAAGAAACGGCTTAAATTCACTGCAGTCATCTAGAACTCAGACACCAGTGTCAACAAGCCTGCAGTGAATCCACTTCAGCAGTCTAATAGTAGCACAGCTCAGGAGATGCTCATTAACTTATATACAAAGACACATTTAACACTGGATTATGTCCTCACTAAATTTTTAAAGCTTTTTAACAAACTGATTGCAGTTATAAATTTTAAGTGTACCCATGAAACACAATTTTAGACAAAAGAGGTGTTTAAATACATCTCTTACAATAAATAAAAGTATACATACCTTCACTATAAAAATGTTAAGTGGTAAATTAAGGAATTTTTTTTACAAAATTTTTATCAGTGTGTTCAGATGTTGGATATTTATTTATATTTTCACAAAGATTCTATAGACCAAGAATCTAAACTGGTTAAAATGATGAAGAAACGAATGCAACAGTTAATATAGTTTTCATTGTTTAATTTTGGTAAATGTAGAATGCAATGGTTTCAAGGCAAACTCTGGATTATTTCAGTCACAACTCAACAGTTAATATGATTCTGAAGAACAGTCTTATCTTCCATATCTACCGAAACCTACACAGACACATCTACTGAAACCCATGTACATATATATTCGTTTTCAAAAACTCGGAATTTTCAACAACTCTAGAATTTAGGTTTTATATTCTCACACACTCCAAAATTATCCACTTGATGCATGAGGAGATTAAAAAAGCAAACTATGACACTCAGGGGTTTTTTTTAAGCAAATCTAATATTGATAATTCTATGTTGTATAAAGTGCATTAAATAGCTAAAACAAAACAAGTGCCAATTTTATCATGAATTAATAATGTATTTATTGTCTTGAAATCAAATTGGCCCAAATTTCTTTTTGTCTCTCTGAGTCAGCTCTCTATAAACTCCTTTCTCTCAAATTTCCTGTGTAACAAAAAGCAAGATATTTCATTTTGTCTTTGCATTTATAATAGATGGCAGAGGGCTCAAGGTAGGTATGTTCTTGATGATTCAGAGTCAGAAAGTACTTCCTCTTGAGCAGAAGGTTCATAATCTCCTACATTTTCAGCCAATTCAATATCTAACTCATCATTACTTTCTGCACTGTAATCAACTTCTTCAAGGAATCGAGGTTCATCTTCATCCAAAACATAAGTGGTAGGGCTGTAGCCAAAGCACACAGAACATACAAGACTTCATTAGATTTTAAAGTTCTAATATAAAATTATTTGACCACGCTGGATTAACCTTGATTTGAATACAATAAAAATAGTTGGGTTAACTTTAAAAATATTATCCAAAGGAACAAGAGATTTATAATAGTTAAAACCTCCTTGGCATTGATAACAAAGGGTGAAATGCTAAGTTTTAATTGTATTACAAGAGTGTCAGTACACATACTACAAATAGATAGCTATTAAAAAAATAGTCTCTCTCATTAGGTTACTTCTTTGAAGGATTTCATCAATTTGCAGGCTTAAAGGTTCTATTTTAATCACTGTAAATCAAGCAAATGTTATTTCCAATAGACTTTATAAGAAACTGAGTCTTTAATTGGTTCCTCCAGTAATGCACTGACAACCACTTATTCTAAGTCTATAAAGTGATTATTTGCTATAAAAATAGCCCAAATACCCATCCTCACAGCTTCCACTGGTCAAAAATAAAAATGAAAAACAAGTGAACACTCTACACCCAGATTAATTACTGTCCCTCGGGACACAGAATAAGATATTTGCTTAAAAGCACTAAGTGCTTCTAAATATTTCATTAGGTAGGTTGTTTGGGACTAAGACAACCTTTCCACTTGAGAACATATTCTTTCTTCAAAAAATAACTGTGTTCTGATTCCTCCCCATCTGGGATATTTTACACACACACGCACACACACACACACACATCAAAGAAACACTACAGCAACATTCCAATGTCTCTATTTTGTGACCAAAACTACCTTCATTTCATATAGATGGATGTTCATTTATATCCCACCTGCTTCCAAAAGGATTTCCCATCGCTGATGCAATTAAAAGCTATAAAATCAGACAATAAAAAGGGAATAATAATCTGTTAAAATGAGCAGAGAAGCAGATGTCATTAGGTACCTAAAATAAAAGAATACTGCAACTGCACATTAAATTCAGTTCAAATGTCTGGATGTTTTGGTGAGAAAGACAAATTAATGAAGTATATTGTTCTAATTTTCTGAGAAGAGAAAGCAAAACTCATCTGATGAGAGTATCCTTTTTCCAGAATTGCTTTAATTTTGCTCAGCAAATAGAAAAATGTATGCAAAACCATTGTTTTTATACACATAGCAAACTTCCTCTTACAAGTTCTGAGCTTGCAGTATGATAGAATAGTCCTGACAAATCAGGTTGAGTGGCTTGGAAGATTGGGTGAGACTTTACAACATACCTCACACTCAGAAGAACATTTTTACCACTTTCAATTATGCAACTAAAATATTTATCATGACTGTTAGGTCTTTAGAAAACAAAGATAAGATTAAAAGGAAAATTTGCCTTTCAAAATGACAATTATTCTCTTCTCTCTTTCTCAGTCTCTTTCTTTTGAAAAGCAGTAATTCATTCCTCCTTCTTTGACCTTCATATTTCAAATTTTCAGTGTCGCAGGTGGTTCTGAGAATAGAAGACTAGCTGAAGCAAAGAAGAGGGAAAGAGAAGTGACAAGGGAAAGCAAGAGAAGTCCAATCTCTTGCCACATACTTGCTTGTTTTCTTCCTGAAGCCTCTCATAACAAATGCAAAGAAGGAGACAGATTTGCTAAAAAGCCATGCAGTGAACATTGGTACAGAGGCTGGGGAAACCAACCAGGACTGTAGAGCTGACTCCACCATAATGAGGCACAGTGGTCAGTGTCTTGTAGATAGCCAGCAGTGTCTTGGGCTCTCCCATTAGGTAGGAAGAGCACAAAATCCATGTGGTGGGTGGATGGGCAGGCAAGCATTGTCCAGAAGATCTATGGACAGAAGAATTGCACACACACAAACACACAGACACCCCTCCACTACCACCAAGGAAAACAAGATTGGCATAAATAAAATTGGTTGTAGGAAGTCCAGTCACTATATGGGGTCAGAACAAGGACATAGTTCTACATGGGTAGCTGAATACTAGAATATTAACCAATATGAACTAAGGGAAAGGATTTAGAGAAAAAATCTAGTCTTATAAAGTGTAAGTCAATGAGGAAACAGAGGGAGAGAAGTGTAATTTAGGAGCAACAGAGATGCCCAAGATCAAGCCAAAAAAAGGTCCCACACAGCAAGGAGAATTGGATGAATGTTGGCATCGGATGCTCATAAGCACTTTTAAGACAGAGAAGCACAACCTGGAAAGCAAGCTCCTGGAAATTTAAAAGAAATTCCACAAGGAATGGTTCTGAGCTCTGGATCCAGATAACAATTTGATCCTTTCAGTTCCTGATCTTGGCTCATTCATAAACTGACTGTAACATGAACTCCATTCATGTTCTGGCATCACCCATCCTTATACTCTTCTTCCACTCCTGTAACCCATACGGGCCCTGATATTCGACTCTTGCTTCTGTAGACCCTAACAAAATCATGTTCCTAGCCTATAGCTGAAGTATATAGAGTATGTCCAGCAATGGTGATGTGGCCATCAATGCTAACTTATGTATATGTGTGTTTGGGGGTGGAGGTAGGGGCAGGAGAGGCAAGATGGTAGAGGAGAGAGATCAGTAGATTCAGGTTTAAGGAGATGGGGGAAATACTGAGATAGAAGTAAGGTAAGGAAGAAAATTACAACCCTCGTTACCGCACTGAAAGCAGCCTTCTTATTGCTATTCCAGTTGCTACCTACCAGTCCATTTTTTCTAGATGCTCTGCTGTATTAAACTGTGGTGGAAATTCTGATACTCCTCTCCTGATTTGCTTCATTGCCCTCTGCTTCCTCTCAGTGCTGAATGAGTGCTCTTTATCTTCTATGTATGCCTCAAAAATATGCTTATGAAAAGACTCTAACTATCCTTACATGCATGCCCTCTTTAAGTAATTTTAATTTACATTCTGATCATTTCCAATTCCACATTTCTAGCCCTGACTTCTCCCTTGAACTTCTATGTATATATGGACTTGCTATTATAGTCACATGGCTACTTCACACGCACCTTGAACGTAGCCTGGTCACAAATGAACTCACTGTTCTCCCTACCATGCCTGCACCTCTTGTGGTTTCGCAGTATGATTCACACTTAGTGAGTCATAAAACCAAAATGTCAACAAACAAGTCCTGCCAATAAATTTAAAGACCAGTCCTTGCTTCACACTTTACAAACCTTCACTGAAATTGTTTCCTCTGCTTAGGACAGTTTCCACCTTTTGTCTAACTACTCATATTTCTTTTAAACCTCAGCTCAGGCTCAGCTTTAGACATTCTTCATTTGTTAAAGCTCATCTTGGGATAAGAGCCCTTTCTCTATATGTATTCCCTTTGTTCCCTGCACAAATATTCTATCTGATCATTTCTTGTATGCATTGAAACCATCTATTTATGGGCCTGTCTTCTCATAAGCATCTTTTTTTTTTAACAAATCTCTTTTATTTATTTATTTATTTATTTATTTAGAACTGAACTGGGGGCCTCACTGCATTCGGGAAGCACACCCCAGTTCAGCATGTGGGTCTGCCTGGGTCGGAGCTGGGACTCGATCCTCGGTCCTCGGGGCTTCAAAGCAAGCGCTTAACCCGCTGAGCCATCCCAGCTTTCCCTCATAAGCATCTTAAGGTGAGGAAATGACTTAACTATTTTAGTACTGAAGTGCCTGACACTCTGAATGCCCTAAACAAACCTTTGCTGAACTCTTTATGAGAAGCCACAAGGTCCAGAAGATCATCAATTTTCATATTACCTACTCCCACTCATTTTACTTTAGTAAAAACATTCACAGCACAAGACCAATCACAGCAATATGGCTTTACTTTCATTAAAAGTTCTAACATATGTTTTAAGCACTTTACAACTTAGGAAATGCCTTTATGCACATTATCTCATAATAACCTTCACTTAAGAAAGAACTTTACGGTAATTTGCCCTACAGTTATAAAATAATTAATACTTTTCCATCAACAGATAAGAACTCAAATGTTATTTCTATCACAAAATAAGAGAATGTCTAATCAATATTTAATTTTCCTATTGCTATTCCACTACTCCTTCCTTGTTCCTCTCATTTTCTTTACGTACCGTAAGTTTACTCCTTGTGCCCCGCTGTTGCTTCGTTCTTCAATAGCTGTCCTACATACACCTGCCTTAACATCCTTATGTTCTGGATCTTAATTCTTAGGATAAAGATAACTAAGCCAAAAACAATCAATAAGAAGCACTTCATTGTAACAGAGAATAGCATTTTAGTCCAAAAGCAAATCTTCCTCATGCAGCTTCAAGAAAAATATAGAAACCTTCACCCAAAGGGTCTTCTCACAGATGAATGCATTGAAATTCTCTGCTGTATGGTGTCATTATTGATGCAGAAAAGGTTTATCATTGTGACTGATTTCTAAAGATAGCAAAAAATTCTGCTTAATTCAAACTCAAAGTTTTCTGTTTTTCTTTATATTAAACTATTAAGCACCACACAAAATTAAACCTACAACGTTAATCATCTTCTGCAAATGTACGCCTGTCTACGTCCAGTAGAGCTGACTGGACACCAGAGACATCAGAATGCAGGTCTTCAGCTCTGTTACCTACATAATCATGGAAGAAACAAACACTGTATGTGGAGTTAGAAATGTATGGGGCTGGGCCTCTACTCTTCTACTAACCAGCCATATGACCTTCAGCGAGTCACTTACTCTCTCCAAGCATAGATTTTTCTCAAGTGTAAGGCCAAGGTTACAATTTAAGTCCTACTACCTCATGAAGTTGCTTGGCTCAGATGAGGCAGTAAATGTAAAAGTGTTTTTAGTCTCTTAAGCTATACAAATGTAAAATGTTATTATGACATTATAAAACCTACCTTGTTTTGGAAAAAAAATAAATCAATCTTTCTCAATTTCCAAAGAGCCCAGACAATGAGCTGCCCCAGACCAACAGGACTAAACTACTCCCTTACCTTTGTAACTCAGAGTCTTTCCTTAGCCTCACACTCTGCTACCATTTCAGACTAACCTACCTGCTTTAAGACAGCACAACAAAGATATCCTGGGAAAGAATCCCTGAAACTGATGAACAAACAGAAAAATATTCCATTGCCCAAATTATCAGCAATTTGTGACTTGGTGATTGTGTCTGTCTTATATTGAAATGTCAGGTCTAAGGTGAAAGAAAATGCTTCTCTCACAATCATTAGAGAATATTTTATTTATATAATTTGACACCTATCTTGTAAGAGATATAGCATTTACTACATATCACAAAGTAAACAAATTATCCACAGAAAATAAAAGAAACAAATTTTGTCTTAAGTGACCACAGGATAAACACAAGTACGTGTACACACATGCACATGCATATACACATACATTCAGAGTTAGTGTATAGACTATCTTACAAGAGAATATGTCATCTATTTGGGAAAAAAGGAAAGAAAGTAGCTAATTTACTGATACTTGCTTAGAAAAAAAGGATAACTAAGCTGCCTATGGGAAATAGTAATTAATTCACTAAACTCCAACTTACTTTAATATTGATCTAAAAACATCCCTTAGATACAATGTGAGGTTAAATGGCTAAATTCCCAAATAATGCGCAAGACCTTCAAAAACTGAAAACATTCCTTTTTAGTATTTTCGCTTAGTCACTTGCAAGACACAAGACATAATGAAAGTGCAGGGGAGTTTGGGAGTTAGACCTAGATGCAAATTCTGGTTTTGCTGGGAATTACTGGATGGATAATGTTGGGTAAATTTATCTCTGTGCCTCAGAGTAAACATATACATAAAGGGGTTACAATAACATCCATCTGTCTTTCTCTCTGATTATTCTCAGTAGAACACTAGAATCCCTGAAATAATAAACTTAGAAATTCAGAATGGGCAGGCGTACTGGGGGTCCCAAGACCATTCCAGGGTTAGCAATTTGATAGGAAAACTTACAGGATTCAACACACAGTTGTAGTTACAGTTATGACTTATTACAGTGAAAGGATACAAAGCAAAATCAACCAAGAAAAAAGGTGCGTGAGGCAAGGTCCAGAGGAAACCAAGGCCAGGCAAGAAGCTGCTAAGAGGCAGAGAAGTCATCAGAGCTTTCAGCAATTTCAAAGGAGTGTAGGCAAAAACTGGAGTTCAGAACTGCCAAGTTTCCTGAAAGAAGGGAGTTACAGAGATGTGACCCCCCAGTAGTTTTGCCCTGGAGACATCTGACAAAATCTTAAAATACACAGTACAAGAGGCAGAAAGCAGCAAAACAAATAAAACAGAAAATAAACCAAAAACTTTTGGGCAGTCTTGTGGTGCTGAGGAAAGGAGAAGCCCTAAGCTTTCAATTCTGAGCTCTAAGAGGGCTATGACCTAGAAAGGGGGAAGAGACGGTTAAACTAGTTTCACAAGTTTTGCAAACCCACCTCGGGACAGCTAGGTCCCTCACTGGATTGGGGTGATTTGCCCTACTCTACCTGACAGAGGATGGAATGAATCCTCTTCAAAGAAATATGTATTCTTTCTTATTCTGATGTACAGTATTCTTATTTTAAAGTCTCAAATAGACACTTACATGAGAGGAATAACTTCATTGTTCTAAGAGGCTACCAAGAATATTAACATATAAATATCTATAAATATATATGGTCAGCAAACTCCTTGTACAGCTAAGTATTGGAGCCTAACAATTACTAACTAGATACCTATCTGTATCTCATGATAAGGAGCATTTCCTTCTCGCATGATAAGCCTCAATGCTTTCATTATAACCTAATCTGGCCTGAGGTCCTGAAGCGCCCACTTAAATCCCAAACTTTCAATCTCCTCTGTATTTGTGAGCACAACAGCATTTCATTGACTTAGCACAAAAACACAAATAGTTCACTTATAGTTATAAGCAAGTATGATTTCAAGTAGACTGGAAGTTGTGATATGATTCTCAATTATATGGCATGATTTATCTGCCTAGAAAATGTTACAATAGCAATTATAGCTGTAAGAATTTTCTACTTGGTAGCAATAAATGACTCGCCAAAATGCAAACCAAACTCAAGTATGTACATCACAACCATTAAAAAGGAAGATCTTTTAAAATTAGCTTGATTAAATGATAAACTGTACATTAAAATTTAGCACATTAATAACCAGTAAGCTTTACTGCATTGCTAAGCATTTGGCCACAAATGATCTACACTGCAGACACTCTCTCCACAACCAAACTTGAGTCAGGCTCCTCTGAGCCCTCTTGCTGAGCAGGCCCTGATCTTGGGCTCTGTCCTTCTGACTCCAGTTTCAGCAATGATCCTGCTGAATCAGTTTATCCAAAGCCACTCAATATCCAGTCACCTGGTCCTGCTTTCAGCAAACATTCTGTTAAATCAGTTTTGCCAGAATCTCCTCACTCCCGATATTTCCTCTTGGTAAATTTTGATCCACCAATCCTCCTGTCTACTCCTTATTTATACATTTCCTTTTTTCCTTATTGTATTCTCTCCTCTACTGCAAAATACCATGGAGCAGTCCTCCTAAATAAAGTCTATCTTCCCATTATTTAACAAGTATCATGAATAATTGTTTTCTTTAACAATATTAATTTAGTTTTCCCAACAGTAAAGTTCCCACATATTTATAAACACTAGCTTCACATAAAGAAAGCATAATTATTCAATTATTTCATTCTAGTATTAATAGCCTGTAGAAATCAATATCTTTGTTACTACTCTACCAATAACTTCAAGGAAGTCTCTCTTATAATGCTAGGGACAGGGGTAGAGCCAACAAGGTACACTATGATGGTAACTGGTCCAGAGACTTGTACTCATTCCCTATACCTATTAGAAATGTACTCCACCTTTATCAAAACACAGCAAATTATATCTTTTAAAAAGTATTAACACAAACTAGAACCAACACTAAGCATACTTTAGAGGCTTTCTTCAGCTTAAGTCTCATTTACTTTATTGCAACAGGAACAATTTCTCATCAAATGTTCTAATGCTTGTGCTATTTGCACAGAAAGGAATTAAGTACTGATACATGCTACAACATGAATGAAACTTGAAAACCAGCAAAGTGAAAGAAGATGGACACAAAAGGTCACACACTGTATGATTCCATTTATATGAAATATCTAGAATAGGTAAATCCATAGATTTATAAACAAACTGTGGCTGCCTAGGGCTGGATATGACTGCTTAATGGGTAGGAGGAACCTCTTTTGAGGAGGATAAAGAAGTTTTGGAACTAGATAGAAGTGAAGGATATTACACAGTATTGTAATGTACTAAACAGCATTCACTTTAAAATGTTAATTTTATGCTGTTTCAATTTCATCTCAATTAAAATAAAAAGTCCAAATATTGTTTGATTATAAGACAGGAGTTAGGTTTCACTTAAACATGGGCATCTTTTTTATTAAGATAAAACATTGTATAGAGTTTGATATTTTTCAACATCACTTTCCTATAATGTTTTAAACATACTCAAACATCAAATATTTCTTCCGTATGCCTAATATACTGAAATTTAGTCACCACTACAATATTCTAATGTTATTGTTAAATGTTTTATCAGTCCTCAAATCCTTTAAATGAGAGAAGACTGCTTAATAGTTCAGGCAACAGGTTTAAAAAAAAAAAGAAGAACACTTCGCTAAGTACAAAAATATTATACAGCTGTAAGCTTTTAAATGAGTTCTCCCAATATTCCCAGCTTTGATCTAAGGGTAATACACCTCCTAGGAAAGACATAATGCAGACTTAAGTGTTGTAGCAGATGTAATTTTCATTATACAACAAATACAACTGGGTAAAATTAAAATGATTTATGTGTAGTAATTTCCAATGAATGCCCTGGTATATAAAACATAATTAATTTTCCACCACAGGTTTCACTGAAAAGGAAGTTCTATAACTTCTGGCAAACACAGTGGATGGATCTCAAAAGATACTAATGTGACAGTGCAATAACTTTTTAAAAAGGATAAACCATAAGGAAAAGAAAGTTGGAGAGGAGATAAAACAGTAAAGATAAAATGTCAGCAAAAGCAAAATGTTAGAAAATGAAAGAAGACAGAGGAAACCAATGGGCTTGATATCCAACCTCCTTTACTTTGCTCAGTACCTACAGTAGGGAAAGCCAAGAAAAAAATATGCTGATTTGCAATGCAAAGCCCTACTAAAGCTCAGAACTGGAGATTATGATTATAGGGATGTAACTGAAAACAGAAGGTTAAAAGGTTTTATAAAGAACAGTTAGAACTTCCGATCCCCTTCCTCAAGCCAGCCTCTAGTTTAGAGAGATGAAAAGTTGACTCTGTAAAGACTTTTATCAGAGAGGCTATCCATTTAGGGCCAAAAGACAGCAAGAAGGAGGTGAAGAGAATAAGTGACAGTCTGCTCAAAAGGAAATCCTGCGGGGCTAACTGAATGCTAGCTACTGGATTTATGACCCTGAGCAGTATTTTTCAACTGTTTAAAAATCACTTTCCCTCCCCCAAGAGTGCTTTTAGATAATTTTTCCTAATCCCGCTTTAATTATCTACAATTAAGAATTAAAAAGACAAATTTCACAAAAGATCAGACCCAACCTAAGAGAGAATGGGCAAATTAAAAGTTGGTTAAAAAAAAAAAAAAAAATCCAGAAGAAAGCACAAAGACATAAAATAGAAACTTGTTCATGAGAGTAAAAGAAACAGAGGATATAGTAAAAGGGTCAAACTTAAATTTAAATATAGTCCCAGAAATAAGCAGATAATTGGGCAGAATCAGTGTTTGAAAAGATAGTGGCTAAGAATTTCCCCCAAATTGATAGAAGACAACAAGTCACAAATTTAAGAACTTGTGAACGAGCAAAATAAATAAAATCACGTCTAGGCAAAACCCCTAAATACCAAAGACTAAAAGAAATTCATAAAAGCAACTTAGCCTTAAAAGATAAATCACCTTCAAAGGGGCAACAGTTGACTTATCCCTAACTTGACAATTCAACAATGGAAGATAACTAGATGATCTTTTCAATGTGCTGAAAGAGAATAAGTGTTACCTAGATTCTCTACTCAGCAGAACTATTCCTCAAAAATGAGGATGAAGACTTAACAGTATTCTTTGAACTAAAGAAAATGACCTCAGATAAAAACTGAAATGTAGGAAGAAATAAAGAGGAAAAGGAGAAGGAGGGCAGTAAATGTTTGGTGAGATCCAATGCCTGCATAAAACAGTAATAATGTCTGTAAAGTTCAAAATACCCATTGTATAATCATAAATATCTGACAATAGTAGCACATAAATTGAGAGGACGTTAAATGGTGTTAACATGTTCAAAGAATCCTATATAATTTCAAGAACAGATAAAAGCACAAATTTAAATTGAGTTTGATAAATGGAGAATGCACAAAGTATGTTAATTGTCCAATAAAAGAAATAAAGAGAAAATCAATAATCTAAAATCAATCTAAAACCCATCAATCTGAAAGAAGGCAAAACAAACCAACCAACAAAACCACAGGACAAATAGAGCAAATAGAAAACAAATAATAAAGCAAATAGAAAGCAAATAATAAGCTGGGGGGGAAGCTGGGATGGCTCAGGGGGTTGAGAGCTCACTTTGCAGCCCCGGGGCCAGAGGATAGAATCCTGGCCCCAGCCCAGGCGGACCCATGTGCTGAACTGGGGTGTGCCCCCAGTTCAGTTCTTGCCAGGGCCTATAGGGGAGGCTCCTGGCCCAGTTCCTGCCCTGCACAGCCCCTCGCCCACCTGTGGAGTGAAACTATGTGGAAAACTAATGCTGTCAGGTATGGAGACTACTCTGGACCCTCCCCCTTCTCTCTGTCTCTGTCTTCTGTCTCTCTCTCTCTCTGTCAAAAAACAATAAAAATAAATCTTAAAATAAAAAATAAGCTGGTAGATTTAAACCTGAATAGGTCAATAATTACAAATGTAAATAAATTAAATATTCCAATCAAAACTTTTATGAAAATAACTATTCTACTTATATTAAAATATAAAGAGACAGAAAGGTTAAAAACAAATACTAAATACAAAGAAAGTTAATTATAGCTTATATACAGTTATAGCAACACGGTTGAAAAATATGTCATCTTTTTAATATAAAAGTTTACATTCAGAAGTTTCAAGCTTTTCAAGTAAAATAATTTTTTCAGATCAGGAGTTTTTAAGGTTTGTTCAACTTATAATTGATTTTTAGATCTCCACTGCTATTTATAAAACTAACCTTTCACTGAATGAAGCAACTGTACAAGTATAGATACTAAAAAGAATGACTGGAAACTTAAGTTTCATAATTATCAGATTCACTATGAATAAGTCTCCTACTGCTTTCTTAGTCTAAACAAACTCAAATGCTATGTGCTAAATGCCTGCCAGTTTAGTTTTGTGAAGAATAATTATTTGACAACTATAAATGAGTTACTGATTACCTTGACAAAGGCAGTTAATATTTCTTCTTCTTCTTTTTTTAAATATTTATTTTATTGTTTTTTGAAAAAGAGACAGAGAGAAGGTGGAGAGTCCAGAGCAATCTTCATAGTTGCATGTCATCAGTTTTCAACATGGTTTCATTCCACACAGGTGGGCGGGGGCTGCACAGGGTAGGAACTGGGCCAGGAAACTCCAGCATGTGAGGCACACCCCCGTGAGCTGTGGACTGAACTGGGGGGGGCCTCCCACACATGGGAAGCTCACCCCTTGCCCCGGCAAGAACAAAACTGGGAGCCTCTCACATGGGAAGCACATCCCAGTTCAGCATATGGGTCCACACGGGCTGGGGCCAGGACTCGATCGTCTGACCCCAGGGCTGCAAAGTGAACACTTTAACCCACTGAGTCATCCCAGCTTCCTCTAATCTTTATTATTGTTGCTTTATTTCATGCTTATTTCATGTAAACTGCCTAAAAATGAAAATAAATTAGTTCACAAGAAATAGATACTCTATCTCGGGAAACAGTTAAAACCAAGGAGGATAAAATTTAATTAAGGGGGAAAGCTGGGATGGCTCAGAGGGTTAAGCGCTCTTTGAAGCCCAAGGGACTGAGGATCGTATCCCGGCCCAGGCCCATGGGGACCCACATGCTGAACTGGGGTGTGCCCCAGTTTAGTTCTTGCCAGGACCTATGTGGGAGGCTCCCGGCCCAGTTCCCACCCTGCGCAGCCCTGTGCCCACCTGTGGAGTGAAACTATATGGAAAAACTAATGTCAACTATAGAGACTGCTCTGGGCCCTCCCCCTTCTCTCTGTCTCTCTCTGTCTCTGTTTCTCTCTGTCAAAAATCAATAAAATAAATCTTTAAAAAAAAAATTTAATTAAGGGCCAATGTGCAGAATAAAACCATCCACATTGAACAGAAAAAAAACCCAAAAATTTGGCAGGAAAGAAGTGAAAGATTTTTTAACTCACTAAAAAAATAGAAGATTGGGAGAACTCATATTCATTAAATTGACAACTCAGTGTTACATTAGTACCAAGAAACAGAAAATTATCAAGGACAAAAATGGAATTCAGAAGAGCATACAATAAGAGTAAAAGGACAGGAGGTAATTTTATTAATAGTAAAAGTAAGTGGTTTCCTAGTTCCATCTCTAATATTACATTCTCCCTTTTCATTCAAACATGGAAATGTGGTTTCACCTGCTTCTGAGTCCATATATTCATTCAATCATCTCTATTGCTACCTAATACTATCTCCTCAAACAATCATCACCCCCATTATCTTATTGTGCTCATCCTCGTCTCAAACATGAATGATCCCAAATAGTTTCCTGAAGTCTTCTTGCCTCTACCTCACCAGATTCAAGCTAATCTATACACTATTTTCAGGTAGCAACCAGAGGCTTCAAAACTCCCAACTGCCTAAAAAAAAAAAGTCTAATGTCCTAACAGTGGTATCAAGGGCCACTTTAAAGCCCCTCCCCCATTTCCATATAGCATTCTTACCTCAATGAAGAAAATAACTTCTTCAACTCAATACGTGACTGGCACTATGCAAGGCACTATGACTGACTGGCACACTGAACAGTGTTGAAGGGCATAGATATGGCCCTGAGGTTAACTGGGGGGTAACTAGGCAGGTGTGAGCAAAACACTTGTCTTTTTTTTTTTTTTAATATATTTTTATTTATTTATTTTTATTTTTGAGAGAGAGAGAGAGAGAGAGAGAGAGAGACAGAGAGAGAACTGAACTGGGGGAGCTCCCAGCTCAGCATATGGTTCCACACGGGCCGGGGCCAGGATTCGATCCCCGGTCCCCGGTGCTGCAAAGTGAGCGCTTAACCCACTGAGCCATCCTGGCTTCCCCAAAAACACTTGTCTTAAAAGTTGGTTTAGAAAAGTTCATGCTTTGTGATCCCCATTATCCCTGATCTAAAAACATAGCAATGATAGGTGAGATATAAAAAAGGAAAACAAAAGAGAAACAGACGCATAAAGAAACAAGATAATCATCTCCTGGGACAGAAAAAACGCATAAACACAAAAATGTGTTATGGGCATCCTGAACTCCAGATTCAAGAACAGGCATTAATAGCTCCTACAAGGTGTCCAAGAGGTAGGGACACCTTCCCAGACTCATGAGAATTCAGCAGCTGGAGTGAGCCTTCTCATTTTAGAAAGGAGGGTAAAATAATAATAATAATAATAAGGCTGAGACTTCTGGCTAAGGTTAAAGATTTTATAAAGTTGCTATTAAGTCAGAAAGATGAAAACAGAGTGTCATAGCCAGAACCCAAATGATGAACTTGATGACTTAAAAACCAAAATCCCTAACATGACTGAAAGATGGGGAGTTGGAAATGCTAATATAAGACTATTATAAACTAATATAAGCTGGGACCACAGCCTTGAGAGGGTCAGGTGGAAGCATCAGAAAATCATTAAGGAGATAGAGGGAGGGACTTGAAAGAGCAGGTGGGGGAGGGCAGTTCTCACTCACAATGAGCCTGCAAACTACAAAATTCATTGAGAAACTATGGATGAACTTATCAACATAATATAATTAATGGCACAACCAACAAATGACTTTGAATGTGTTTAGGGTCTTCAAAGAAGGAAAGAATAATGACCATAAGAATAAGACATCATGAAATAAAAATATGCAGAAACGGGAAGCCAGAATGGCTCAGCAGGCTGAGAGCTCGCATTGCAGCCCCAGGGTCCAAGGATCAAGTCCTGGTCCAGGTCCCAGCCCATGCAGGACCCATATGTTGAACTGGATTGTGATTCCCACCCCAGTTTGGTTCTACTGGGGTGAGCATCCCATGTGGGAGGCCCCTGGTTCAGCTCCCACCCAGGGAGTGCCTCTCATGTGGGAGGCGCCCTGCCCAGTTCCTGCCCTGTTCAGCCCCATGTCCACCCGTGGAATGAAATTATGTCAAAACTAATAACGTACAACTATGGAGACTGCTCTGGGCCCTGCCTCTTCTCTCTGTCTCTCTCTCTGTCAAAAACATAAAAATAAATCTTTTTTAAAATATGCAGAAACATAACCAGTAGATGTGAAACACAAAGTCTTTAAAATAAAAACCTCCCATGAGATGAACCCTGGACTGGAAAAAATTGGTTAGTGAATTATAAAATGCTACTGAAGAATTACACTAGACTGAAGTAGGGACAGAAAATATGAAAAGTAGTTAAGAGACATGCATGGAGAACAGCCTGAGAAGCTCCCATATAGGAATTCTAGAAGAACAAAATAAAAAAGAGGCAATTTTCAAAGATAAAATGGTTGAGAACTTTTCAAAACTGAAGACAAATCCCCAAATTAAAAAGGGCACATAAGTGTCAAGCAAGGTATATTATTTTAAACAAACTATTCTTAAACACAATGCACTGAAACTGAATAGCACTGAGTACCAAGATAAAATCTTAAAGAAGTGGAGACACAGACATCTGATGAAGGAAAAAGCAGATGCAAAGTCCCTGGGATAATAAAGAGATTTGTATGTTTGAGACTAGTACTTAAGGTGTTGTCCACAAATTCTGTGTTACTAGTCCATGATGGCAAAAGTACATAAATTAAAGTGAAGTGTTCAGAAACGTTTTTTTGTAATTTAACATAAAAAGTATATGTCTGGTGAATCTCATAATTAAAATTTGGAGCTTATTTTTGTATTACTTGGGGTCCCCTCTTCCATTTTTATAGTACTTCATTATTGTATTTTTATTCAAGTATCAATCCATAACAAACTAGAAAATAAAAACTAGTCTTTCACCATAGCTAGATTAGAAGGGCTGTTCTAAAAATTAAAAGATGGTTAATGGTCAGTGCAGTTAGAATGGTAAGAATACAGGGTAAGAGCAGAACAAGTTATATAATTTAAAGTCACTGGAATGAATATCACCCATAGAAAATTTGTAGGGTGACAAGAAAGTAAAAGATGAAAAAAGCAGAGATGGTGGAGAAGAACTACTCAAATAAAAGTTTATGAACACTCCAACTCCATTTTTTTTTTTTTTTGCTTCAACAAATAAACCTAAGTAATATGTGTTACATTCTTTATGGCTTTTATTTCCAAGAAAATTGTTATCAGTGATCAGTAATGTACAATAAAACTAAAGGGTGATTATCAAAAGGTAGGAGAAAGAGGGAAAGGTAAGAAATATGTACAGCTTCCCTCCTAGACACATTACCAATAATACAAATAATGACAAGAATTTACAGTGGTTCCTGAAAGTTTCTAAGAAGCAATAAAAACACAGCCTAATAAATAATCACTATTAAATAAGATATCAAAACCATAAATGACAATAACTATAAGGAAAAGAGGTTTGTCAAGTGGGGGGTTAGGAAGAAGCAGACTTACTAGCAATACATATATAACAATAACTCCACCTGAAACTTTGAGGTTGGCTAGTTTCATCTTCAACCACTCTCATTCTTCTTATTCATTCTACCTCTAAGATCAGGAACAAGACAAGAATACCCTCTCACCACTTTTATTCAACATAGTATTGATAATCCTAGATAGAGCAATTAGTAAGACAAAGAAATAAAAGGCATCCAAATGAGAAAGAAAAAAGTAACATTTTTTTGTGTGTGTGCAGATTATACATAAAAACTCCACCAAACTGTTAGAAACAATAAACAATTTTTAAAAATATCTGGACACAAACAAACAACAAACAATCAACAAACAAATCAACAAACAAAACACAATTACACTTCTATACACCAACAATGAATTATTAGAAAGAGAAATCTCATATACTGAATACAGTATCAAAATAAAAAAGAAAATAGGAATAAATTAACCAAAAAGGTGGAAGATCTGTATACTAAAAACTATAAGAAACTGCTGAAAGAAACTGAAAATGACACAAGTAAGTGGAAAGATGTTTTATGGATTGGAAGAATCAATAGTCCACCCTACTCAGCAGCAATCTATCGATTTGATACAACTCCTAATCAAAATTCTAATGGCATTTTTCATAAAAATAGAAAAAACAATCCTAAAATTTGTATGGAACAACAAAAGACCCTGAATAGCCAAAGCAATCTTGAGAGAAAAAAAAAAACAAGACGGGAGGCATCATACTTCTTGATTTCAAACTATATTACAAAGATACAGTAGTCAAAACAGGACTGGTATAAACACAAACACATAGATCAATGGATAGAATAGAGCCCAGAAATAATCCTATGCATATATGATCAATTAATTTTCAATAGAGGAGCTTTACGAATATACATTGAGAAAGAATAGTCTCTTCAATAAATGGCATCAAGAAAACTGGAATACCACATGCAAAAGAATGAAAATAGACCCCTGTCTTACACTATACACAAATATCAATCCAGAAAGGATGAAAGACTAGAATATAAGACCTAGAACCATAAAACTTCTTGAAGAAAATATGGGGGGTAATGAGCTCCTTGATACCTGTCTTGGAAATGTTGCTGTTGTAGTTTTTACTTTGATACCAAAGCAAAGACAACAAAAGCAAAAAGGAGCTAGTAGGACTACATCAAACTAGAAAGTGTTTACACAGCAAAGGAAACTATCAAGACCATGAAAAGGCAATCTACAGAAGGGGAGAAAATACATGTAAATCACATATCTCATAAGGATGTTAATATCCAAAATATATAATTTACACAAATCAAAAGCAAAACACAAATAACCCAATTTAAAAATGGGAAAAGAACCTAAATAGACATTTTCCCAAAGAAGACATACAAATGACCAATAGGTACATGACATCACTGATCATCAGGGAAATGCAAGTCAAAATGTCAATGTGTCTATCTCACATGTGTATAGATGGCTATTATACCAAAGATGAGAGAACAAATGATAGGATGCATAGTAAAGGGAACCCTTATACACTATTGATAGGAATGTAAACCAGTATAGCCACTATGGAAAACAGTATTGAGGTTCTTCAAGACATTTGAAATAGAACTACCATATGATCGAGCAATCCCACATCTGAGTGTACAGCCAAAGAGAACAAAAGTATCTCAAAGAGAGTTCTATACTCTTATGTTCAAAGCAGTTATTATTCACAATAGACAAAGTATAGAAAAAAACCTAAGTGCCCCACAGATAAATGAATTTTAAAAAATGCGGTATGCGGTATATAGATATACATGGAATATTATTCAGCCTTAAAAAAAAGGAAATCCTTTCATTTGCTACAACATAGATGATCTTGAAGGTCATTATGCTTCTCAGGGGTCTCCAAACTACAGCCCAGGCTGGATGCGACCCGCAAGGCCCTCTCATCTGGCCCGTGGAGACCTTTATATCTGAATAAAATACTATTAAATAATTAAAAATAACATCTGTTTTGATTCTTTTTTATTTGGACCTCAAGTGTGTAGTCGGCCCCCAAACTGCCGTTTGATAGTTAATGCGGCCCACGGACTGAAAAGTTTGGAGACCCCTGTGAAGCCAGACAAAGAGAAATACTGCATAGTTTCACTTAAATGTAGAATCTAAAAAAAAAAAAGGAACTCACAGAAACAGAGTAGAAAAGTGGGTTGGTGGGGAAGGGAAATAGGGAAAGGTTGGTGAAACAGTACAAACTTTCATTTAAAGATGAGTGAGATTTGAGGAAGTGATTGATATAACATCGTGACCATAGTTCAGGCCTAGGCAGACTTTTCCAGTGCAATGGCTCCTTTTACCGGTAATTTTCTCCAAGTGTCGCGGTCCACTGGCTATTCATTTCCACTGGCTCAAGTACACACAGCCACCTCGATTGTGAAGAGCTGATTCTCGCCTCTAGCAGCTGTACATGTGCATGTGAAAAATGTGTTTCTTTTATGTTTAGCTGCCTAGCTGCTAGGCCCTGGCATAATGTGGCATCCACTATGAATGACACTGTTTCTTAATTCAGGCAGTCATGCCAAAACGGCTTGGTGGTCCACTGATGGACTGCCATAGACGTCTTTCCTAGCACTGCTATAGTCGATAACACTAGACTGTATAACTAGAATCTGCTAAGAGGGTGGAACTTAAATATTCACACACACACACACACACACACATAATCATGTGAGGTGATGGATGGATATATTTATAACTCAAGAGGGGAAATCCTTTCACAACGTATACATACAGGGTGAGGCAGAAGTAACACTCTGCCAGAGCATTACCAGCACATTAAAAAGGGGCATTACTTCTGCCAGGCCCTGTATATCAAATCACGACATTATACACTTCAAATATTTTACTATTTTATTTGTGAATTATACCTCAGTAAAGCTGGGGTAAAAAAGAATACATGAAATAACTTACAAGGAGGTTTCTACACATTGGAGAGAATGAATAACACTCCTAATATTTATTTCCATTAGTTTGGTAACAGGCACTTCCAAGGGTAGAGAATACAGGTTTATCACAGTGCCAAGTATCATATTATAAAGAACAGAGTTATAATTAAAAATTTACTACATTTAAAACTGCTAAATTAATATTACAAGTCACCTGGCATACATAAATAGCAACAAATTAAAACTTCTTTTAAAGTATGAATCCCAAATCCAAGCCCTCTTAATTTAGATATTATCTGATATTGCTACTGTTTTCCACACTGCTTATTTTTGGGTTAAAAGTAAACTATTAATATCACTAAAAAGAGAATTCAAAATACATGAATATTTCATTAAAATCTCACCTAAATATCAATGTTAAAAGAATCAATAATACTGTCACAATTTATTTGGAACAATTATAAAATGTGTGAAATTAATTATAGTAATCCTAAAAACGCTCTTGGTTGGCAAAATCTCTGCCTTTCCTCCACGTAAGTAACTTAATAAAGTCTAACATAATACAACAAGGTAACAACAGAATAAAATAAGTATGTCTTACCTAGTTACTTTGCAGCTCGATTCAATCAAATCATTTTCAAAGTCAAGCAGGCTGGAGGGCATATTATATTCCAATGGGGACGTCAATCTTTTCAAACGCAATAGACCAACACAAAATTTTGCTCCCATCT